>BQNB010025741.1:37068-59313 GCA_026074375.1 Tanacetum coccineum
AGTCGTTGGGGAAACGATCCGGGTAATTATACTTCCCGGTTAAATATACGTATTATATATTATATATATCTTTTAAAGAGTGAATTTTCCTTAGGGAATTTTCTTAATTGCTCTTGTGGTAATATATCGTATATTTTATAGTGTATAAAACTACAAATCAGACATGCATACTATTGGGATGACTATGCAACAAGTTCAAGTCAATACCAAGTTTCTAAATGCTCTTTTATCGGAATGAAGCAAGTTTATCACTGATGTGAAGTTAGCTAAGAGTTTGTATACAACCAGCTATGATCAGTTGTATGCATATCTTAGTCAACATGAACGACATGCTAATGAAGTTCGTATCAATCGTGAAAGATATCCGGATTCTCTTGCTTTCATAGCCAACTCTCCATCTCTATACAATCCATCTCAGTCACCACAACATTCAGGTTATTCAATGTATCCAGCTCCTCAGCAATTCACACCAGTTTATGCATCACCCATTCATCATCAACACCATCAATCCACAACAACATCCAGTTTCCCCTCCACCATTCATATCTTCTTCAATGACACCACAATCTCAAGCTAAATTTCCCCAATTGGACTTTGGTCTCGTTGTTCCCATGTTTTAGCAAGGAGAAGATCCGATTGAATGCATCAACAAAGTAATGACATTTCTGTCTGCTGTTGCATCAAGGTTTCCACCATCAAACAATCAACTCAGAACATCGTCTAATCCTAGAAATCAAGCAACCATTCAGGATGGTAGAGTCACCGTTCAACAAGTTCAAGGAAGACAAATTCAGAGTTATGCTGGTACAGGAAACAGAGGAACTGCTACTACTTCAAAGGGAAATGTTGCAGTTGGTCCATCAAGAGTTGTGAAGTGTTATAACTGTCAAGGAGAAGGGAATATGGCGAGACAATGCACTAAACCAAAAAGGCCAAGGAATGATGCATGGTTTAAGGAGAAATTGATGTTAGCAGAAGCTCAAGAAGCGGGTCAGATACTGGCTGAAGAGTAACTTGCATTTTTAGCAGACCCTGGTATATCAGAAGCTCCAGTTTCTCAACAGACAATCCTTTGAGATTCAGCTTTCCAGACAGACGACTTGGATGCATATGACTCGAATTGTGATGACTTATCCTCGGCTAAAGCGGTTTTGATGGCTAATCTTTTAAGCTATAATCCTTAAGTTCTCTCTGAGGTACCATATTTTGATTCTTATCCAAATGATATGATTATTCAGGGTGTGTAAGAGATCCAATATTCTGAACAAACACATGTTGATGATTTTAAAGATAATATAGTGGTAGTAATATCATTCCGTACTCTCAATATCTGCAAGAGACACAAGATGCTGTTATTCAGGATACTAATCCTTCCGCACCTAATGATTTAATGGTGTTATCCTTAGTTGAACAAATGACTACTCACGTAGCTCATTTAGATAAGGAAAATCAGATAAATAAAATGGTAAATGAATCTTTAACCGCTGAGCTTAAGAGATACAAAAACGAATCGCCATTTTTGAACAAAGTCTTAATGTAGATTTAAATCAAAGGGAAAAATTAATAGATTCTCAAATGGATGATTTAACTTGCGATAGAAATGCAAAGCTTGCGGCTTTTCAGCAAGAGATCGATACACTTAAAGAAACTCTTTCTAATAATGTCAAAGAAAAGGAGTCTTTATCAAAAACGTTAACTGTTTTCAAAACAGAGTCTAAAGAAAAAGAGTCTAAGTATATTGACAAGGAAATTGTTTTGGAAAAACAAAATAAAGAATTGGAGAATATTATTTGTAAGATGTATCGATCTACGTAAGCAATGCATATTCTAACAAAACCACAAGTTTTTTACGATGACACTCACAAACAAGCTCTTGGTTATCAAAATCCGTTCCATCTTAAAAAGGCTTAGCAGATTCAACCAATATTATATGATGGTAGTGTTGTTGCTAAAGAACATGTTGTGATTTCTGTGAATGATGATGAAGAGACATTGATTTTGGAAGAAGAGAGTCGATCAAAGATGCTTGATAAACAAAATGATCCAATTTTAAAAGAAAAGAAGATTAAGATTTCTCCAATTGACTATTCAAAATTGAATAAGATTAAAGAAGATTTTGAAAAACATTTTGTCATTCAAAAAGAATTGTCTACCGAACAAGCTTTCAGGTTAAAACATTCGTCCCTTTCTGAAACACCCGTTACGTCACATACACCTGTTAGAATCGAAGCTCCTAGTGAACTTCCTAAGGTAAGTTTGGTAAATGAAAGTCTTAAAAAGCTAAAATATCAACTGGCTAATTTTAACAAAGTGGTGAAAAAGAGACTAACATCTGATGCTATTACAGTGGGGTCTTGGGGTTTTGAACATACAAAATAATGTTTTCTAACTGAAATAATTCCATTTTTAAAAGTTTTAAAAGTCACATTTAATGCATTTGATAAAACTCTTTTAGATGAAATTAATGAAGTTCAAAGTGTTTTTAACCAAATGGAGGTTGTTGTTGATCAGTGTTCTATAGACAAGAACATTTTTGAAATTCAAATCAAACAACTTAGGATTGATAATGATCAACTCTTGAACCAAATCATGTCTTAAGAAATTATGCATATTGTTGCGAATTCTGTGGATATTATTGATGTGAAAAAGTCATGTGTGAATAATTGCAATAAGTGTCAAGAACTTAAGACTGAGCTTTTCAAAAATAAAGATTTCGTTGAAAAAGAGGCTTACGATAAACTTGTCAAAAGTTATTCAAATTTGGAAAAGCATTGCATTTCATTGGAATTAGCAACTCAACTTAATCAAGAGATTTTTCAAAGGGAAAATTCTGGTGAAAACCTAAATGCTCCCACATTTAATCAATTATTTGAAATAAATGAATTGAAAGCTCAGTCACAAGAGAAGGACATTGTCATTAGAAAGTTGAAGGAAAGAATTAAATCTTTGAGTAGAAAAGATAGTGTGGAAAATGTAAAGAAAGATATTGATGAGATTGAAACAATCAACATTGAATTGGAACATAGAGTGGCAAAATTACTTTCGGAAAATGAAATTTGAGAAAAGAACGAGAGCATTTGAAATCAATTTACAAAGACCAATTTGACTCAATTAGAAAGACACGGGTTCAATCAAAAGAACATTGTAACTCTTTAATTGCTCAAATTAATGTAAAGTCTGTTGAAAATTCAGATTTAAATGCTCAATTTCAAGAAAAGGTTTTTGCTATTACAGCATTGAAAAATGAATTTAAGAAACTTAAAGGGAAAAATGTTATCAATAATGCGGTTTCAAAACCTAATGCCAGTGTTGCTCCAGGAATGTTCAAGCTTGACATAGAACCTATTTCTCCTAGCCTTAAGAACAATAGGGATGCTCATGAGGTTTACATTGACAAGACTAAAGAATATACTGACACTCTTCACTGATTTGTAGAAAGCGCTAATACACAGAATCCTAGTGAACCTCTATTAGAATCTGCTTGCATGTTTACAAAACATTGTCAGGAATTGTTAGTCTATGTCTCTCAGACATGACTTAGTTCACCAAAATCTAGTGGGAAGTTAGTTGCTGTCACACCGATCAAAAAGGATAAAAGAGTTAGATTTGCTAAACCTGTCACATCACCAAACAATATTCCTAAGCAGACTGATTCTCTTAAAACCAAAGATTCTAACAAGCCTTTGTTGACTTCTACAGGAGTAAAACCTACTACTAGTGCTAGCGGATAAAAGCCTTCAGGCAATACAAAGAACAATAGGATCACGTGACCACCACGTAGCAATCAGAAGAATAAAATAGAAGACCACCATAGGAATGTTAAATCTAGTTTGAATAAGATGAATTTTGTTTCTGAACCTATCAGTAATGCACTTGTTAAGCATTCTGTAAGAAATGTTAAGTTTGAATCTATGTGTGCTATATGTAATAAATGTTTGTTTGATGCTAAACATGATATGTGTCTTATTGATCATGTGAATGATGTGAATGTGCGTTCGAAATCTAAATCTAAAAGAAATAAAATGAGAAAAGCTTGGAAACCTACGAGTAAAGTGTTCACTGATGTAGGATATAAGTGGAAACCAACAGGAAATTTTTTCATTATAGTTGGTAGTTCATGCCCTTTAACTAGGATCACTCCCACGAAAATAGTGCATCTTAAGGAAACCACTTATAAGTCAGTTGAAACACCAAAACCAGAGATTAAAGTCTATAGTAGGTGACCCAAACAATTAAAATCAGTTGGTTCGAGTAAAAAAGCTAAGATTATAGAATCTAAAATTGCTAACAACTCAGAATCCACTCATTTGTGAGGATCCAATGCTACAGATGTTCCATCTTCTTTTTCTCTTGTCAATGACAGGTCGTCTAGATTGTCCTCTGGTATCTAGACTCTGGATGTTCAAAACATATGACAGGAAACCGCTCTCAGCTCATGAACTTTGTTAGTAAATTTCTGGGAACTGTTCGATTCGGAAACGACCAAGTTGCAAAGATCATGAGGTATGGTGACTATCAGCAGGGGAATGTAATTATCTCCAGGGTGTATTATGTTGAAGGACTTAGAAATAACTTGTTTTCAGTTGGACAATTTTGTGACGCGGATCTTGAAGTCGTATTTTGAAAAAACACTTGCTTTATTCGTAATTTAGAAGGTGTTGATATACTTTCAGGCTCCCGTGACACAAATTTGTACACATTTTCTCTTGATGACATGCTAAAGACTTCTCCGGTCTGTCTTCTATCAAAAGCTTCAAAGACTAAGAGCTGGTTATGGCACCGTCGTTTATCGCATCTCAACTTCGATACTCTTAACAAGCTAGCCAAAGACGGTCTTGCACGAGGTATTCCAAAGCTTAAATTTCAGAGAGATCATCTGATAGCGTGTGCATTAGGAAAAAGCAAGAAATCCTCTCATCAACCCAAAGCTGAGGACATTAACCAAGAGAAACTATATCTTTTACATATGGATCTTTATGGCCCGATGCGTGTGAAGAGCATTAACGGGAAAAAGTATATCTTGGTAATTGTTGACGAATACTCTCGATTTACTTGGGTTAAATTTCCGAGATCAAAGGATGAAACTCCTGACGCTATCATCAAGTGCATCAAAAATATTCAAGTTCGTTTGAATGCCATAGTCCATAATGTTAGAACAGATAATGGAACTGAATTTGTTAATCAGACTCTTCGTGATTTCTATGAAAATGTCGGCATTTCGCATCAAACTTTAGTTGCTCGCACTCCTCAACAAAACGACGTTGTTGAAAGATGAAACCAAACTCTTGTGGAAGCTGCCCGCACTATGTTGATATTTTTAAAAGCTCCTCTGTTTCCATGGCCCGAAGCAATCAACACAGCTTGTTACACCCAAAACCATTCTCTGATTCGTCTCCGATACAACAAAACTCCATATGAGCTGATGCACGACAAGAAACCGGATTTATCATTCTTTCATGTCTTTGGTTCACTATGTTATCCAACCAATGACAGTGAAGACTTGGGTAAACTAAATGCAAAGGCCGATATTGGTATTTTCGTTGGATACGCACCAGCAAAGAAATCTTTCAAAATCTATAACAGGAGAACCCAAAAAATTAAATAAACAATTCATGTGACGTTCGATGAGCTGACAGCGATGGCTTCTGAACAATTCGGTTCAGGACCCGGGCTTCAAGTAATGACTCCTGCAACATCCAGATCAGGACTTGTTCCAAACATTATTCCTCAACAACCTTGTAATCCACCAAAAAGAGATGATTGGGATACTTTGTTTCAACCCTTGTTTGATGAATACTTCAATCCTCTAACTATTGCTGTCTTTACAGTTCCCGTAGCTACAACACCAAGAGCTGTTGATTTAGCCGATTCACCTGTGTCTACGTTAATTGACCAAGATGCTCCATCAACAAGTATCCCATCAACACAAGAACAAGAACATTCTCCAATCATTTCTTAAGGTTTTGAAGAATCACCAAAAACGCCACATTTTCATGATGATCCACTTCACGAATCTCCTTATAAAGACTCAACTTCTTAAGGATCGTCATCTAATGTGAGACCAATCCACATTCCATTCGAATCACTTGGTAGATGTACTAAGGATCATCCAATAGAAAATGTGATCGGTGACCCTTCTCGCTCAGTCTCCACTAGAAAGCAACTCAAAACTGACGCCATGTGGTGTTACTTTGATGCATTCCTAACTTCTGTAGAACCAAATAACTTCAAACAATCAATAACTGCACCATCATGGATCGATGCAATGCATGAAGAAATTCGTGAATTTGAAAGACTACAAGTTTGGGAATTGGTGTCGTGTCCAGATAAAGTCATGTTGATTAAACTCAAATGGATTTATAAGGTCAAGACAGACGAATTTGGCGGGGTACTAAATAATAAGGCTAGATTAGTTGCTCGGGGGTTCAGGCAAGAGGAAGGAATCGATTTCAAGGAATCATTTGCACCGGTTGCAAGAATAGAGGCCATCCGTATCTTCGTAGCAAATGCAGCCAATAAGAATATAACGATCTTCCAAATGGATGTCAAAACAGCTTTCTTAAATGGCGAGCTTAAGGAAGAGGTCTATGTTTCTCAACCAGAAGGATTTGTTGATCAGGAATACCCATCGCATGTGTACAAGCTCAAAAAGGCCCTCTATGGTCTCAAACAAGCACAACGTGCATGGTACGACATGTTGTCAAGCTTCCTCATTTCACAACATTTATCCAAAGGTGCAGTTGATCCAACACTCTTCACACGGAAAGCAGGAAACGACTTATTACTGGTACAAATTTATGTTGATGATATAATATTTGCATCCAGTAATACTGCTTTGTGTAATGAGTTTGCTAATCAGATGACCACTAAGTTCAAAATGTCAATGATGGGTCATATGTCATTCTATTTAGGATTACAAATTTCTCAAAGTCTTAGAGGCATCTTCTTAAACCAATCAAAATATGCTTCTGAAATTATTAAAAAATATGGTTTGCTATCTAGTGATTCTGTAGACACACTTATGGTTGAAAAGAATAATCTGGATGAAGATGTACAGGGGACACCAGTTGATGCTACACTCTACCGTGGCATGATTGGATCCCTCATGTATTTGACATCCAGTAGACCCGACCTTATTTATACAGTCTGCTTATGTGCTTGGTATCAGGCAAAGCCTACCGAAAAACACTTAAATGCGGTACATCAGGAAGCGCTCGATTCTTAGGTGATAAACTTGTAAGTTGGTCTTCCAAGAAGCAAAAGAGCACTGCGATATCGAGTACAAAGGCTGAATATATTGCCTTATCTGGGTGTTGTGCTCAAATCATATGGATGCGTTCACAGCTAACAGATTATGGCTTTCAATTCAATAAGATTCCTCTGTACTGCGATAACAAAAGTGCGATTGCTCTATGTTGCAAAAACATTCAACACTCTAGAGCAAAGCACATTGATGTACGCTACAATTTTATAAAGGAGCAGGTAGAGAATGGAATAGTGGAACTTTACTTTGTTCGGACGGAATATCAATTGGCTGACATCTTCACCAAACCCTTGCCAAGAGAAAGATTCAACTTCTTGATCGAAAAGCTCGGTATGAGAAGCATGTCTCAAGAAATGCTAAAACTTCTGACAGAGGAGGAAGACGAGTAATGGTGGTAACTCATAAAATATCCTGTGTATTATATGTATATAAGAAAATCAGAAAACCGAAAAAGATTTTTCATTTTATAAAAAAATTTCAAAAAAGAAAATATAAAAATATAAAATCTTAAAAAGAAAATACAAAATTAAATTAAAAAAAATACAAAAATAGGTTTTCATGACATGTTTTCTAGAATCGATAATATTTACGGCTTCAGAAATGCCATTCAAGCTGTAAATAAAATTCGAATAGAAAATATGTCATATGGCTTGCTATTATTTCATATAGCAACCCGGTCATCATCTTAAAGGCAAGTATTTCAAAACGAGAACTTGGCCTCACAACGGGAAATGAATTTTTCTCGGGAATGAATTACGTTATATTTATTCAAAGGCTTGTGTTTACTTTGCAACACAACCCGTGCTTCCTATTTCAAATAAGTGTACGTGTCAGTGCATTTATTTATGTAAACGAGAGAAATCTTGTTTTTAATGGTGTTTTTTTAAGAAAAAGAATTAGACATATTAGTTTCTCATTTGAAAAGATTTTTCAAAGAAGTTTCTATCACTCAAACAATGTCTACAGCTCTTTAAATAGAAAACGGGACATTATTTGAGGAGGAGAAATAGTCAAATTCTTTCAAAAATGATCTTTTAAAATGTCATCGCGGAATAAATGGTAAAAGTTTTTTTTTCAATAACGGATTATCAATTAAAGGGGAGTTAATGTATTTTTAACTCTATTGGGCTTAAAATGTTATTGATGTTAACTTTTAGGGGCTAAATGGCAAAATATAGGACTTAAAATCCTAGCTATAAAATTTAAGGGTTCATTGTGTCATTTCTAGAAAATGTTTAGGCTTAGAAATAAGGTTAAAAGAAAAATTGAATGCACAAGAAACTACAAGGACCATTCCTGCCATTTACTAAAACTTAAACCGGTTATAACATATATTCAAACACATTCCGCTCCACACACACACATATTTACAAACGCATTTCTCTCAAACACATATTTCGCTCGGTTCATATTCGAAAATACAAACGTGTTTTTCAAGGCTAAAGATTCACACCTACTCGTTCGTTACTCATTACTCATCATCCTAGTAAATTAAATTAGCTTATAACTCCTTTTTACACCCATAATCAATTAAAAACGTTTTAGGGTTCATAAGAAAAAGTTATAGTTTTTGCCTAGTTTGTTGATGGGTTTTGATCCTTAAGGTGTGTGTGAAATAGGTTTAGATATCTCAAACATATAAGTGAGATATTTTGATTTTTGGAAGGTTGAATGGTGTGAAACATGAGTGTAATGGTTAAATAGTTATGGGTTAGTGTTAATAAGTGTATATGATGCGTTTTTATTCCCTTGTAACATAGTCTTGCTGCCTTAGAATCCTTTTACTTGAAAATGGTATTTTTTAGGTTCGTTAGATCTAAAAGTGGTATAATATTGCTTGTGAAGTATTGTAAGGGTGTTTGTAAACTAATGTTATCTCCTAAGTGCTTAGTACTTGTCCTAAAATGTCCTCAACTTGTCTCCTATATGATTCTCTCTTAAAAGTGCTCGAATTTGAATTATCATGCTCAAAATGTTGTTGAATATTTGTGAATAATGTTTCTGTGAGAATATGATTGTATCTGCGAAACATGTTTCCTGAGAGAAACATGTTTTCCTCATTTCAAGCGTAACATGTCTTCCTCATTCCAAGCGAAACACGTAAGACTGTTCTAAGCGAAATATGTCTGAATGAAACTGAGCGAAACATGTATATCTTTATCTGAGCGAAACATGTTTGAAGCAAAACATGTACAAGTTCACATTCAAGTAAAATATGTCATATTTATGAAAAGAAACTCTGCCCAAATTTTTTAAAATTTGTGTAATCTTGTGTTTAAAGTCATATAACTTCATTTTCCATGTTTGAATGTGTATTATTTGCTCTCTGTATGAAAAAATCATGTACGAGTCATATTCGAGCGAAATATGACATATTTACGAAATAGAAACTTTGTCTAAAATTTTTAAAATTTGTGTATTTCTTGTATAATTTGTCATATCTCATATCTTGCCATATATGTAATTGTATTATGTATTATCTTCTCTCTGATTGAATGTGTGTCCTAAGTTCTCTTGGATTGCTTGTTGGACTTTTTAGTTGATTTGACTTATTGGACCTTAGTTGATCGTATTCTTAGTGTAATAATTCTGTCTCGTTTGAAATGAAACTATCATAGATCAATCTAACGTCAAGGATACCAACTAAATCCAGAAATATATGTGTTGTGTATATTAAACAGTATTGTTTATTTCTTAAGCAGAATCATGAATCCATCAAGAAACACAACAAGTTCTATGCTCGTGATGAAAGTGGGTTCCATTGATGAGAGAGTCAAAATCAACTTCTACGAAGATCAGATTGGAAAAACACTGTGCAACAATCAAGGAAGAAACATTGCAGTTAGTGGGTCGTTGACATAATTCAAGAACTCCACGTGCTTCAAGACTTTCACTATCTCTGCAGACATTTCCATGAAATCTTTATCGCAGCGATTCTGGTAACCATCAAAAGGTTCAGAAGGCCTGTTTCTTATGTTTTTACTTTATGAGCCAAACAAGAAGTGTACTGTCAATGCTGAAGGTCCTTTAGGAAATTTCTTGATATTGTCAAGAGTGGAAGTTTAGACTTTCTCGGGATGTTCCTAGATGATGATACAGAACTCATTTTCTCATTGATCTTGGCTTCAAGGGTCCATGTTACAAGCACACCAACATGTTTGTGGATCACATGCACCAGCCATGGAGAACTCTGGCAGTTATAATCAACAAGAGTCTCTCTAGAAAGACGGCAAGTAATGACAAACTTAGAAAGTCCATAATTGACATATTGTGGGGGATGTTGAAAGAACTAAAGAATCTATGATCCAGTGGTCTAGGAGACTCAAATCACAAGATAGCCATTATTGTAGAAGAGAGAGGTAGCGAGAGAAACAAAAAGGTGTAAAATCAATGTGAACGTGTAAATGATACAAGTCTCAACTCCTCTATGGAAGCCTTAGAGGAGGTATTTATAGCCCACACAAATGCTAAGTATACAAGAATGTCTATTATAGTCCTTGCGTATGGTGCTATTATAAACTATGGTAATTCTGTAAATGTCGTCACATAAAATGAAATCCTAACAATCTTCCCCCACGGGACGATTTACAATATTTTCCTAACAAGTACATATTCATTAAGAACAAGAACTTCCATGAAGCTTCTAATGCTGATGATGTCTTATGTTGTCTTTGTCTTCAAGTTTGCACTCCAACATGCATCATCTTCGTAGTACCTTGTAGTAGAAATACAGTAATAGGCACGAACTAAGTAACCCATACACTTCTAGTTAAGGAGAAGCTTCTGAATTAGCTTTCCCCTAATTCATGTCGCATATTATTGATTTTCGAAGCTTCCCCCAAACGATCAATCCTCTCTTGAGGAGTTTCAAAGCTTTCTTATATGCTTAGAATAATTAAGTACACAATGGAATTAGTAGGATACCACATCATATATTACTGCTTCTTTAAGAATAAGCTTAATGATTGATCGTTCGGGGAAAATATTAACAAGATCAACAAAGTATTTCTTTCACGCTTGAATAAATCTTTCTACAACTCTGTCCCTCTTGGAAATTCAAATATATGATACTAAAATTCACAAGATATCTCTTCCCCCATGTGTTTGAAGAAATGTGCACCCAAAAGGCTTAAGTTAAAGCGCTGATTTTCTCTGCGGTTATGACATTTGTCTCCCCGGCATGGCCTAACATAAAAAAATTTCAAGAAAGATGACTTATTCAAGCTTTCAAGAAAAAGAAAGGCAAAGACTCTTGGGTGTATTTTCTCCTTCCCCCTTGCTGGTTTTGATACCTCAGACACATCAAGAACCTTGTACGCACATATAAGTGAATACTTGTGTGACGAATAAATTAGCTCAAATCTATCCCGTGAGAATCAACTGTTGATCAAATCTCTACTAATAAACTCTCTCTAGCTATCTTTTTACCAAACGTTTTGTAGGCTTTTTGTAGTGACCATTGACGGAGTAAACTCGATGAACCAAAGTAATAACCTATTAATCTGAGATATTTAGTTAAAGTTAACCAATTTATACACCAATTTATATAAACCTTTGGTTGAGAAACTAGAACTACATTAAACAAAGACTCAACATACCGTATGTTTACCAATGATGGAGATATATCCTTGATTACCAAATTTGAAACTGAAGAAGAATTCCTTGTTTTTATGACTTAAGCTGACACTAATGTTGGAAGAATAGTAAAGAGAAACTCAATACTTACCAAGCAAAGTATAAGACATTCATCACCCTTTGTGATTATCCACAACGTCTTCTGCATGTGACACTGAGAACTACAACGTATCTCCTTTAAGTGATGGTTAACAAGGTCTTCCACCAACCACCTCGATTGCTGGCAACTAGATAATTCAAGTCTTCATCAAATTTTATGCCAGCAAGTTTATTTTTCATTTTGAAAAAAAAAAAAAGTTTTTTTTTTTCAATTTTTTTGGGCATTTCCAACCAATTATGAATGACTAAATCCCGACTTTAAGATATAATAAGTACACCCTTCGTAAAATGCCACTTCAATCACAAATAAGGGATACCCGATCAATTTCGTAGTCACTTAGAAAAATTAATACCAATTCTAGCCATTAAAATTTTAAGCTTCATGATTCTTTATAACAATTGAGCCCGGTCTCGTCACATTGTCACTTTGTCATTATGAACCACGAATACAACCGATAAGCATTTAATCTCAAATATTTAGTCCAAGATAACCAATTAATACACCAATTTGTATAACTTTTTTGGTTAATAGAATTGGACTAAAATAAACAAGCTCCCATGTATCCATTAACAACTAAATATGGCAATAATCATCCTAAGTGAGTCATTTAGCCAAATTTAGTTTTACTACAAAATATTATCGCTAATTTTGTACCGGGTTCATTACTAACGCGCCTCATCTTATCAAAATTTATAACGGACCTCTCATCGAATATACCAGGCCACCCTCAACAATATACCAGGCCACATTTTATACAATCAAAATGTCCCAACACTTCACATTCGGCAACCCATTCTTTATCTGATTAATATAATTCAGCCCATCACATGTACAAAATTTCGTCCCAATGTTATTTAGATAGACCCTTCTTATTAAAATTAAATCAGACATTGTTTTTGTTGTGACTCCGACAATAAAAGCCTTATACTCAAACCAATATCTAGATAAAATACCACACTCTTTTTAACTAGGGCAATAAACTAAACCTAATAAGATTTAACACACGCCAACATTATGTTATAATCCTCTAATAATATAGATAACTTCATCTATTCACATTTTATAAATCAGAATCACAAGCACGATCTAATATCCCAAGTCTTTTATTCCTTACATACCATACCCACAACCTCTCTTGATATCGATCCACAAAATCAAGAACCAACCAAACGGTTTCTGATTAATTACAGCCTATTCCGAACCAAAATACCTTTTGACGTTCGATGTTTGATTGAGGCACAAAGAAGACCCTATGATTCGGCTAAGATCTTGATTAAGGTCTCCGGTAGGTTGTATTTAATTTCTTGTTTGTTCGTCATTCAATCGAAACAAAGGATGATTATAACCCAAGTGTTATAAATCAAACTTTAATTTTGTATATAAAAGGTGGTGATTACCATTACATAGATTGATGATGATAATGAATCAAATCTAACAAAATCTTTAAAAGATTTGTTATAAAAAAAGGTTGATTATTTTTGAGATCATGGTTAATTGTTTTCTGTTTTGAGTCATGTGAGTTGGAAGAGATGAAGGATGGGATTATTGTAGGTTCCTCTATTTTCACACAAATATGAACTAAAGAGAGAAAGCTAGAGATAGAGAGATGGATGGGAGAAAACACACTAAAGAGTGTGTGTAAAATGAATTCTTCCAACACCCTCTCCATGTGTGGAGGGGGTTTATATAGTTACAAAGGTGTGGGCTAATCGGGCTTTCCTTAGGCTTTTTATAACGGCTTCCGATTGCTCCTAACCTTATACATAAAATTGGTCTACTATTACAAACGGCTCTTGACGATCGATAATGATTGTCACTCACTAAAATGAATTCCTAACAATCTCCCCTAAGGGACGATCGTTTAGGGATCTCATAAAATGATCAACACTTTGTATTCTAACAATCTCCCCTAAGGGTTTTGTCATAGTGAATCTCTCCTTGTTTGACCTTGGATATTAATCATTGAAGCTTCTTTTCTTGTATTGAGTCCTTTTGTGTAATAGTGATCTTTTTGTCTTGACATCTTTATGTTAGTGATCTCTTGTACTTGTGGCTTGCGCTTGTTTCTTTAATGATTGTCATTGTCTGTGTTTTGAGCGTTTCTTGAGATCATCAGCCAAATTTAATCTCTAATCATCATCTTGTGATCTTTCGCCATCTTATGTGCTTGTGACTTTCGGACCAACATGCTCATACTTGTTGCAATCTTGAAAGCTTGACTTTATGTTCGTATTTCTTCATCAATTCATAACTTCATCACTTTGACATACTGAAGAAGAAGTTGATATCAGAGTTTGCGGAAGCTTTGGGTCATTCTTTCTTGATGTTTTAAAGTCATTGAGTCTTGAGTATGAGCATGGGAACTTGACTATGGTGAAACGAGGTATCTGCATCTCCATTTCTATGTAATCCTGAAATAAAACAGTTAGCAATAAAGCTTAGTGACGAATATGGCTTTGTCATTCGTCGATGTTCGGTTGAATTAACCTCCGGTTCCGTGAGGACCGTTTTACAGTATAAATACTGTACATGTGATCAGGTAGATTCATTATAAGAACCTCCTTGACAGGGTTTCCAGCTCAAAGTGTTAGATCCTCTAACGCAGATGCATTAGATTCAATATACTTGCTAGTATCTCTTTACCGGACAACTCAAAGCAGGCTACCTCACTAATAGTGTTGCTACTAATAGAACGGTAAGAGTTAATCAGTGAGTTACTATCTCGCCGATTTAAGAGAAAATTGATTTGAAAATCAATCGACGTGTCACTAATAAAAGCGTTTTTGTAACACATCGAGAGTTTTAAGCTTTTATCAAAATTAATCCTCCGTCAGTTCATAATCTGGACCGAATCGATGCCCAGTGTCACAAGTTTGATCCATTTAGGATCTCACAAGTCACCTACCTAGAGCTTGTTTGATGTTGGCTCTAGCTGGATTTCCATCTTCACTGTGAATACCTTCGTATCACTCGGATGTTCTGGCAATACCACAAGGATAATGCGTAGGACTCTTATGATAACCCTTGTTTTCACATTGTGTGAAGAGCAAGTAATATGGAATAGTGTCCTAATGAGATTAATTGATGATCTCTTGGCTCTAGACTCAATTATGAGTTTTGGTTTAGTGATCAGAGGCTGGAACGGACTGCCACCTTTTCAATATCAACTAACTCGGAGTGAGAAAGTCAGTAAATAACGTGTTTAGTCTCCGTGAGAAATGAAACAGAAATCTTTTGAGAGATTCTTAGTGGCTAGGGAGGGTTGTGCATTGCATCACTGGGTCCATGATGTCAGTCTTTAATGTCAGCAATCATCATTGTGATTTTGACAGCAGATGTGTTGTCCCAGTTTCTGCCTAAGCGTATGGATGACTTCTTTCTTTACACCCTTTATCCTTACATTTCTTTTTCATTCTTCAACCCCTTCAGTGCTTACCGAGACTTCTGGACTTGAAACCTTGTGGGGTCTGTTCAGCTAGTTCTTGCTCCTCTCAGTCGTGGGCAATATGCCCTTATTATTTCTTTACTCTTTTGCCATGCTCATACCTAAGGACTTATACACTAACTAGTGGATTGTCCTGGTAGATACCTCGCGTTTGGCTGGGGGGTCCTTGGGAACTATACCTAACCTTACAAACCTTTTAACTCTGATAAAAATTAAATACAAGGTCGGTCGTTTTGGTACAGTTTCACTTGCCATAAACCACTAGGAAAAACTAATCAGGTACTGTGATATAATTATCAGGCTTTTTGTACTCGATTGTTTGCTTTTTAGAAACGTTCCCCTCAATCTTGTGACATCGATATTCGAAAGTGTTTAGCACATGTAGGATGGAGTACACACATGAGTCTATAAAATCACATTTGTATACGTTTTCATATTTTAATACATTTTACTCCCCATTATAAAAATTTCAACCACTTTGATATTTTGGATATCTAATGATTCAAATTTGTTAGTAAACTGGGAGGAAAATGTCGTCGATTCTGCACAAGCCATTAGGAACATATTAATGCCCCCCTTAAAAACTCAAGGAGGGTTTTGTGTGAGTGTTACGTTTAATAATTTTGAAAGATTTTGAGTTTAACGAAAAACTCATGAAAAATTTATACATTGACACTTAACACCTAAAGATACACTACATAAAAATGTGTTCACAAGATTATGTATGAGACAGGACCTGAAAATGTTCAAACCAAAAATGACAAAGTCATTTTATCCATGTCAGCAATCTGTAGTCCGTCTCGATAATCTACTTTTGGAAGTTGTCTTAGCTTCCCAACCACCGAACCTTAAATAATTTATTGATAAGATTCATAGATTTCTTACAAGCCGCATTAAGAAGACTTGATGTGCAAAGCCCAAATGTTCGAAGTACACAATTAATTCAAAACCGTAACACCAAAGTCAATTAAGTCCATGATGAGCGTATTTCTCCTTACAAGATAGTGATGATATAAATTGAAACACCAAGGTTAGCTAAGTCTTGGATGTTATAACTATTCCCTCTAAATAGCCGAAATGTTAATACCTAAGTCAACTAAGTCTCGGATGTAAACATTTCTTCTTGCATGATACTGACTATCTAAAGGTATCTTCTATACTATGTGAACATCTTATCAAATATTTCTACCTTTTTTAATATAAGCTTTAGTGTGATGGTCGAGGAAACATTAATTGAATCGAAAACAATATTCTCACGCTAGAATAAATCTTCTAACAATACTTTCCCCTTGGTATCTCAAATGATGCATACTTAAAATAACAAGATATCTCTTCCCCCATGTGGAAGAAATAGTGCACCCAAAAGTAACAAGTTAAGACACTGATTTTCTCTGCGGTTATGACATTTTTCTTCCCATAATGGCCTAAAATTAAAGAAGGCTATGGACTCTATCACGTGTACTTGTTGTACCTTTCAGTGTATCTACTCCTTCCCTTTTGCTGGTTTCGATACCTCAGAATCAGCAAAACCTTGTACGCACCCATACTTGAGATCGTGTTCGAAGAATTATAAGGCTTTAAACTTATTCCATGAGAATCATTGTCAAGACTTTTTAAAAATATGAAGGAAATTTCCAAACATTCCTAAGTCTTTTTACAAACTATAAGGTGTTGGCAATATTAGTCGTATGTAGTTTAAAGCCTGAATTCACTAAGTCTTAAATTGCAAATAAGTCCCTAAAGTTTGAAATGAATGACATCTAAAGCCCTTGTAGTTAATATAAATTAACTCCCCTTTAAATTGTTATCCGTCATTATCAAAAACTTTATCCGTTTAATCCGTGACTTATTTAAAAGACCGTTTTAAAAGATTATTATATGACACTTTCTCCCCCTCAAATAATGACTCGTTTTCTATTTAAAGAGTTGTTGTCATTGTGTGAGTGGTCGAATTGTCTTTGAAAACCTTTTTGTGATTACTGAAAACACTGATTCATTGTAAAAACAACTTTTTACCAATAAAAATAAGATTTCTCTTATTTTGACAAATAAATGCACTGACACGTACACTTATTGTAAACAATCCAGGGTTATGTAAAAAGTCTTTCCATTACCATGATGCATGGTTTGAAGTAATCCATGCCGTTGAAAAATTAAATTACCCGTTGTTTAGGAACAACTGTTCTTTTTGACAACATGCTTTCCTCAGTCTGGGAAAGGGGTGTAGTCTGTAATAACAGCAAGCATGAAGACTTGTTTTGAAAAGTTTAAACCTTCTGCTTCGAATGTTTTTAAAGGACCCGTGTTAATATTGAAGATTATTAGGTCCGTAAATATTATCGATTTATAGAAGACATGTCTTGAAAAATATTTTTTTATTTTTTATTTTTTGATTTTTATGGTTTTTGTAGGTTTTATATTTTTGTATTTTGTTTTTGTTTTTAAATATTTACAAATGTACATAGGATACATGAAGAATTACCACCATTGTTCTTCTTTTGAGATAGTAGATCTCAACCAGACCGTTTCCCACCAAATGGAATTGGATTGTCATTTGAGTCAAAGTAGCACCAAATGACATGTTCATGTAGTTGACTTCTTATCAAAACCCCCCCCCCCCCACCCCCCCCCACCCAGGTGTCGAGAAGGATCGCCAATAACATTCTTCAATGGGTGATTCTTTGTCAACTTAGTGAGAGTATCAAACGATTGGTTAAGATGATGCAAATTTGATGGAATGACCCCTTGTAAAGTTGTTTCTTCAGAACTCATGTCTGAAGGAAGATTATGAAGGAGGGGTGCATTATCAAATTGTGTATTTTGATGTCCATGAATTTGTTCTTTAACACCTTGATGAGTGACTTGAAATTGAATTTCTTGATTTGTTGGTGAAGTACTAGCAGATGGTACATCTTGATCAATGGTAGTTGACAAAGATAAACCGGCTAGATCAACAGGTCTTGGAGCAGCAACAGCTACCGGATCTGGAGAGACAGCACATGGTGGAGGATTGAAGTACTCATCAAACAATGGTTGAAACAGGATCTCATAGTCTCTTTTGGATGGTGGAACATAAGTTGTTAGAGAAACTAAGTTTTGCACGAGTCCTGAACTGATGTATCCAGGAGTCATTTTGACCATTTCATACACATTGAGAGACCAAGTTCAACTGTATTGATCA
This sequence comes from Tanacetum coccineum, assembly GCA_026074375.1. Classification (NCBI taxonomy): domain Eukaryota; kingdom Viridiplantae; phylum Streptophyta; class Magnoliopsida; order Asterales; family Asteraceae; genus Tanacetum; species Tanacetum coccineum. Next base: position 55,694 of record BQNB010025741.1, read on the forward strand.
CATATGATTCACTATTCTCCCCCTTCAAAAATTGCATATGTGATTGCCATTTTTGATTGATCTAGTGAATTAAAATACAAGCTAATGTACGTCGATCCATTTAATGATTGAACGAGCATGGGAAAAAATGAAGAATGTGGATGAGAATGGTCGAAAACAAGAAGATTTCTCTTCTTTTGAAGATAAAGCGTACTGAAGCGTACACCTTTCTTTTCTTTTAGGAGCGGGGCCTGAAGTGTTGCCAGCAGACGCCATCTATCGATGAAGAGCGAGGCCTGAACTGATGTGAACAGACCATAGAAAAAGCATGAATCATGTTGATAAGAATGGTCAAACATAAGAAGATTTCTCTTCTTCCGAAGATAAAGCACACTGAAGCGTACACCTTTCTTTTCTTTGAGTAGCGGGGCCTGAAGTGTTGTCTATAGACGCCATATGTCGTTGAAGAGCGAGGCCTGAACTGATGTGAATAGACATCATTTTTTATGTGCATCAGATTTGAATCCCTTGACCACTGGTGTATGAGATCTCAGTCTTTTTGGCAACCAAAATTTGAGTCTTTCCTTTTTAGGGTTACAAGATGTACCTGCACTTAAGTTAAGAGTACCTGCACTGACATTAAGAGTTTGATTGCATTCATATGGGTTAGAGATATCATCATTTGAACCATTTGGAGGTTCACTGTCAACTTTGGTTGTGTTATCGGTGAACATCTTTCCAGTAGGTATCCACCTAAGACTAGCAGTCTTGAAAATTCTACCTGTCGGTTTCCACCTAAGACAAGATCTAGGAGTGTTTGGTTTCTCATGCACAGCGGAAGACTTATTGAGAGAAAACCTTTGTCCTATAGCAATCTGCCTACCAGGTTTCTGAGTATGACTCTTTGGTTCTACGGGTTTGTTGTTGTTTCTAGTCTTAGGGGATTGAACCTTAGCACGAGAATTCACCTCTTTCAGGAATTTTGTTATACAATTATCATGATTTGCATTAAAGACACATTTATGACACGTTGAGCAAACAAAGTGTTTGGAGTCAGAAAAAGAACTAGAATTCCTAGAGTGATCTACTAGCGACACACCATTTGACATTCCACAACTACTCTTAGATACAGGAAAACTCCTAGATATTTGATTGTTGATCCTAGGATTTGGTTTGCTGCTATTAGTAGTGTTTTGTAGACTAGTGGTATGCATCACACTAGGTTTTGAATTCCTATTTCTTTCTTGTGTCTTTTTCCTAGCTTCCTCTAGATAGTGATTATGATCCATATCATTTAAACCATACGGTTCTTCTTGACTATTCCTAGATGAGCCAGGTGCAATCACGTGATGAGGTTTTGCAAGCACATATTCTCGAACTTTAGGCAAATAATGAGGAGTGACTGGTTTTGACAAAACGTTATTCACATCAACTTGGGAGGCAAACCGTGGTTTTGAAAAGTTAGGTCGTTCAGATTTAAACGCATTCGGTTGTCTAACAACTGATTGGTTTCTGGGTGGTTGTAAAACCGGTTTCCCCAAGATTGATGGTTTTGCAAACTTAGTATCCACGCTATTTCCTTTTAACTTTCTTAATTCGTTTTTCAATGCTACATTCGCAAAAACCTTTTCCTGAATCTGAGCTTTTAAATCAGCATTTTCAACAGTCTTACTATTTACTTGAGCAATCAGTGAGTCATTATGATCTTTCGTCTGAATTCGTGTCTTTTTGATAGAATCATAAAGTTCTTTGTAAGTCTGTTTTAAATGCTCATTTTCCTTATTTAACTTCTCATTCTCTGCAAGTAATTTAGCCACACTACTTTCTAGTTCAATGTTTATTGTTTCCAAAACATCAATTTCATGTTTAACCTTGGCTTCATTACTTGCTTCCTTCACACTTTTAATTTGATTCTTCAAGTTGCAAATTAGTGTGGTTTTGGCCTGTAGCTGAGCTTTCAAATCATTTATCTCAAAAAATTCACAAAACTCAGGAGCATCCTGGTTTTTACATGGTTTGTTACTTTGAAAACTTTCTTCCTTTTGTTGCATTGAAATTTCAAGTGAAATACAATGTTTTTCAAGTTGTAAAAATCTGTTTGAAAGTTCATTATAAACTTCTTTTTCAACCATATCATTCGTTTTGAGAAACTCAGCCTTAAGCAAAGGACTTTTTGCTTGATATTGTTCAGCATCCTGGTCAATCTCTCCTCCCCTATGACACATATTTGTTGAATCAGGAGTGGTATTGCTATCAACCTTTTCCAACAGATATGTGTCATAACTTGGTTCAGATTGATCAGTATGTTGTTGTTCATTAGCAAGGACATTATGTTGAGCAGTCAATTGTACCTCAGCAAATGGCACTTGGTCATTTACTGGTCTGATATCTGCATCCACAACATGTGTGATATAAGTCCTTGAACTGCTGCTTGTATCATGCTTATCTGACTTAGTCCCATTGCATTCTGTAACAACTAAACTAGCATCCAATGCTTTACCCGGATCAGCATCTAATGCACTACCCGTATCAATCTTACTCTCTTGCGTCTGCATCTGTCTGTTATTCACCCTTCTTTCATACTGTCTTTGATGACGAGCTCTTTCAGCAACAGACTTCTTAACATTCTCCATGTGTTGGATTAACTTGTCTCTGAACTGTTTGACAGTGATTCCAGTGTATTTAGCAAAATACTCTTCTGTCATTTCACTATCATAATCCAAGAAGTATTGCCAATCGATGAACTTCTGAAACTGATTGTTGAGCACCCAAAATGCAGCCATGGATTTATCTTCTTGGAATTCATCTTTGTCAAGCTGCTTTTGTAATTGATCCGAGTTAAGGAACATCGTACTTGTGAAAGTCTCATTATCTTGACCAAAGAGTGTCATGAATGCACGTTCGGATACTCTCCTGGATTTTGATTCATCGTATGAAAGAACCTGTAGAAGTGAATGAAGTAGCTGAACAGATGTCATGCAACTTTCCTTTGCATTGTATTGCATTTGTTGCAACTGATGCAACTCTCTCTCTTGTGAATTCGAATTCAAAGATTCCATTGAAGTTCGATGTGTGATATTAAATTAAGGATCTTAAGTAGATTAAGTGATTGATGTTGTGGTTATGAGAAAGAAATTATACTTCACGGGATTTTACAAATCTATGATTTAAACCGAGAAACGAATAAATTTTAACGGGATTTTACAAAATCAAGAAGAAACCGTGAAATGATAATTGTTATGGATCGTTTTTGGTGAAATCGTTGTTGTAAATGAAGAACTTGAACTTTTGTTAACGATTGATGAGCTAAAAGGATGAACGGTTACTACACTTTCAAGTTAAAATGATTAACTGTTGATTAAAACACACACAAAGACTAACGGTGCAATTGAAATCCAAGTTAAATGCTTAACGGTTGTTAATTGAAGTGGTAAGGACTAACGGTAAAAGGGCTAAAAGGAAAAAATAATAATAATAATAAAAAAGAAAAAAATAAAAATAAAAAGAATAAAAATAAAAATTGAAAACTTAAATGTAAAACAAAAAAAGAATAATAGATAAAAAAACTAAAAGTTTAAAAGTGAAGAAGATTGAAAGTAAAAAAGTTGTATTTGAGCTTGCTTTAAAAGACAAAGGGTTAA
>BQNB010025742.1:11188-59312 GCA_026074375.1 Tanacetum coccineum
AGTCTATTTATTTAATACTAAACCAATGAGATTAACACTGTAGAGGCAGAACGACAATGTGACAACAAATATGTTAACAAAAGTAACAAATAAAAACTATTGTCTTATTAATCATTACCTGAGCAGTAATTTTGATCTCTTGTGCACCTTTGATTTCCTTGTGATGTATGTATGCTCCCTGAACAAAGAACAAACTGGTCATCAATACTCATAACTACATGATAAGCTATGTAACCACGTATATACAAACTTACCGGAAACTTACGAGTTTCATTTGTACCAATAACCCTCGAATTGGTCTTCTAGACAGAGTTTGCAGGTGGGGAAGGTAAAACTAGGAAAAGCTTGAGCAGATCATATATAGATCTACCAGCAGCACGCTACAAAAAATATAATATAAAATCAGAACTTACGGCTCAATTAAGAGAAGCAGGAATGCACCTTTTATATATGTGGGCGAAGTCTCTAAGCAGCGTTCCCTTGTAGATCAAATAATCCTTGATGTTGCATTTAATGAACTCGAAGACGACTTCGAAAATATTTTGATCAATCACAATGCGCCTATTCAAGTTCCTTCCTCCCTATTCTCCTCTGGAGATGAGTAAAGTGATGTATCTGTAACATCACCAGCATCGGCTTTGCCTTTTCATGTCTTCCAGAACCTCAATCAGAGTTTGATAGCGCGCAAGAGATAGAAGGTTACATTGATGAATGGGTGAGGCATTTTGAGTTTGTAGTGAAACATCTGATTGAGCTGGAGTACATGTTATGCGACCAGGTGTTTGGCCATGATCAGAAGAATTATTGCTTCTCCAAGCTGCTGGATGTGTTTGCCACTCTCAACCATCTGAGACATGATTTCAATAGGATTTTTGGTGGAAAACCCTGTTCAGAAATTCAAACGCAGATAAGGGAACTCATCAGGAAGGTTGTCAACGGGGCTTGTGAAATTTTCCGCGACATCTCAGCCCAAAATAAAAGATAGACATTTAGACACTGAAGTAATTACAGTGATATACCAATAGTACCGCCCAACTCAGTAACACAAACGTCAGGTGAACTTTCTTTTCCGTCCACAGGTATAGCTGCACCGCGTTCTATCCAATCTTGAATGGCATCTGTAATATGCGACACAACTTGAACCGTGTATTCCTAGATAATCTCCCCTTTGTTCCTTGTCAATAACAGACTTCACCCAAAAAAACGTAACCAATTAGTCCATATGTATATCAACTGTGTCAAAAGAATTGTGATCTAACATATCTCAAGCAGCAGTCTCATTTTCAGTACCTGGTATATCTTTCTGGTGGTGATGGCATTTGTCCATATCTTTTGACCAAGTCTTACTCATCTGAATTGAAAAAAAAAGATACCAGAAGAGACCAGTTAAGTGTCTTAAAAAGTACCTGCATTTGGAAGAAAGGATTCTAGCTAGGATTGCAAGTGTGTAAGCTTGAATAAAGGAACAATTTAAAGAATATTATTAATGAGAGTAAACATAGGTTATGTTAACATCTTGTGTCATATGACAGGATTCTAAGCTTGTCTTATGAGATACGGAAACTACAATTATGGGTTAGTGAAGAGTGTATTATCAGTTCCTAATAAACTCATTTTTTTAGTCAAGATACATACCAATCGTGGTAGATGCCTATTATTCCACGTTCGTATATAACTCCAAGAGTGTTGGTCTCAGCCAAAGTCGAAACAACGTTCATAACCCATACCTTTAATGACTCGAGTGCAGCTGCAAATCCTCCTAAACCAGCATTCATATCCATGATGTCGCGATACCTTCCTGAGTTTATAAGGCTATTGAACTTTTTGTAAGCATTTACACACTTTTTTCCATAATTTGTTGTCCTTCATGTATGTATCAGAAGAGACTCTAGGAACCGATCCACTGACAATTCTTGGAGGGATGCCGTAAAGCATCTCAGGTAATGGTTTGTATTGGGTTACATCACCATTAGAACCTCCGGGCGTTATACATGTTTCCATTTTCTTGTACCTAAATTGCCACGAAAGAAATATATATTATAAGTTTCCAGAATATGAAGGTGACTCTCAAGTTGAGGTATTGTATGCATCAAAAAGAGAATTTGTTCAACTTTCAACCCATTTGAGACATTTGACCCGTTCTCGCTTTACCATATGTTTTTCATCTGAGCCAAATGATAATAATATTTAAAAATAAATACACGACTATTACCAAACATCATCGGGATCGGTGGAGAAATATTCAACCTCAGGAGTATTTTCAGCAGGCCGACATGATTCGGTATTAATTTTCTTCTGCCAAATCGCCATTTCTCCTTTTTTGGAAATCTTGTCCCAAGAAAGAAGCTTAGCAGTTTCTTTAATATTACGTTGTTATTCCTCAAGATCATCCATTGTACATTTCCATGATTTGTAGTTGATATTCCAACTGATAAGAGGACCCGAAAGCACCCAATAGCCACCAGGTCTAAGAACTCGATCAACTTCCATCATGTACTTACCAGCTACCAAAAACAAAACAAAAAACTCGTCAAGATATCTACTTCCATAAAGATACGTCGCAGGGAGAAGCAAGAATGTTATTAGTACAAAAAGATAAAAGTTGAGCAATGAGCCATGTCAAAATCTTTGGACGGATAAGGCATTTTTATTAAACCAAGAACACCAATAACCGCAAGCACTCCTCTTTCAAGAGCAAACTGAACTTGTGCTTCATGATTATCTCTACGTGTAAACGACATAGCTATAATGTTTCTCTTCCAAAGATAAGCACCCCAACTCGCAATACCTCATGAATATGATCATAGATTATTAGTTTGTTATTACTGTTGCTAGAGCTGCTTATGACCGGTACAAATTCAAAAAATTAGTATCCGAATACCTCATGAAACAACATGTGTTCAATGCACGTCCCTCATACACGCCCTACACAAGCTTGAATTCAAAGTCCTCCAACAGTGTGCAAGCATATACACCGACTCATTCCCAGTACCAGACACCATCATCTGTTCCCTGGCAATGTACTCGTTGTCTTGTGATGCATCCGTTACAGATTTTAAAACCACAACAGTCTGCGTTTTTTAGACATAATTAGAAGAGCCAAGTATTCTTGTTTCGTCGTGTGTAGCTTGTTCCCCTAACATCTTAAGAGTATTTAGTGCATGCGTACTTTCCATCCAAAATGCAGTTCTTCAGATCCATCTTCACACACGATCAAACAGCCTGCTCATAATAAACATCTAAAATCAGAAACTTTTTAACCTAAACATATATAATCTTTAAAATAACTTATAAATAACGATACTCTTGTTTGTCTCCATTTTAACCCAAAAAATCTGTTAACATGAATCTTTACATATCTTTTCATAAAAATGACTCATTTATAGTAATACTATTTATGTATCAGAAGAGTGGTATACTTTCCCAAATTTCAAGTAAACCTAGGTTCGCTCAGTGTTTTAGTAAACTATATATGATGAATCCTTAACTGGTATTTATTTCTGAATTGAGCATGTATGTACTTCGTGTTGGTTTTTTTTATAGAATTCTTGTTTAATAACAGACCAACTTGATCTTGAAAATGTGGTCAAGTGGTTATTACCCCTTTTCACCTCTTTATCCATGATCTCAGTAAAAGTATTCTCCTCTAATAAGCTCCAAGTAGCAGGGTCAGGCACAACCTTTAACTCGTCCTACCACCGTTGAGTGCCACTTAACTACACATAGTGTCAAGATTTTATAATTATCAGACATGGACAAGTTGTAATGATTTTATAATTTTCAGCCTTTAGGACATAAAACATAGAGTTGTATAAAATTAAAGATATCCAGACCTATAAATCAGTGATACCAAGATTTAACATGCTAGTCAATATATTGCTTCAATATGTTGCCACTATTAATGAATAATGATAACACATACCTCAGTTAGATCCTCGATTTTAGCTCCTATGCTGCCATATGTTTGTGCAATAGACGTTACTAAATGGACATTGCTCATGGATTTGCAATTCAGCTCATGAAATCCTCAGCGAAGCTACAAGTTGCACCTCAAATTGTTCATATCTGAATCTTTCCTTTAATCTCAAAATGTTGAAAAAGTCATGTTAGATTACAAACATATACATATTTGAATGTTTTAATTGATAAGAATAATAAGATACTCAGTTACCTTGATTTTTGCTCTTCTAAGTGTTGACCGATTTTGATCTTTTTTGATAAACCATAACTTCTGTATGAGTTAACAACATATCACTCGTAAACCTTTAACATAACCTCTCACATTTGTTATAGTTCTGGAGTTATGCATTTTACTTAATTTATTTCCTTTAAACTTCATTCAAACTTTTCAATCATTGCAAAAAAAAAATAGATTCATTTCAAGTTTGTGTCCTCAATCCTCACATGCTTCAACTACACACATATTTATTCAGAAAAGTTCTTAAAAAATAATTGAATATTAGGATAAGTTAGAGGGTGTTTAGGAAAAAGCTTATTCAAGTATTTATATGTAGTTTTTTAGCATATAACGATTTTAGTGTGAAAAGAAGGCTCACTTTAGGTTGTTTCCTTGGTTATCGGCTCTTAGGATTCCACTTTTGTCGTTAGAAGGAGGTAGACATACCTGAAAGTTATAAAATCAAAATAGCTTGTATAATGAAATTATAAAACCATCTAGTAAACCAACAACCAAAATCTGTGTATACCTCATCGTGTAATATCGCACATGTTTTATCTTCATAGATACCATATTTTGCATCAACAATCACTTTGGTTATGAAAATAATCAAATCTCAACATAAATTAAATACAATGCAGAAAAGATGCAATCTTCGGACCATATGGGGATGTTTGGGATTGCTTGCCAAAACTGCTTATTTTAAGCATTCCCAAACAACACAAACGACCAAGTAGATATCTAAATGCAAATGCAAAATATCTCATGTTGTATTCTAGATTCATGACAAACATAGACCTTTAACACATAAAACACCTGTTTGAATAACTTTGAGTAGTTTCTTGACCTGTTTGGATGCCTCTCGTAACTAATTTACTTTAGTAAGTTATCTGTAGAAACAACAAATTTTCTTTTTAAAACTTCTTAAGCAAAATAACCTTAAATGGTATAAGATCACACATACATTGTTTATTAGCAAGTTATAAAGTACTTATCATGCAACAAAATTTTCTTATTTGAATATAAATAATATGTAAAGTAGTAGAACCCAGGAATGTAGATTCTTCATACCTCGCATAACCGCATACATGCAGCCATGACACCACCGATAACTGCTGATAGGAGAGTGTAGGATAAATGTATATCTATAAGATAGGTATGAAAATTGAAAAAAGATAAGAGTAAGAAACAGTAAAGTAGCAGGAAATCATGTGTCTATCCATATAAAGTAGCATGAACAAACCTGGTTAAGGTTTATGAATCTAAATCACACCAAGAAGTAATGTAACAGAAGATATTATATTTTTTTAAATTTTGATTGAGATTTATAGAGAATATGATGGCTGATTTTTTAGGATGAAGTGGTTTTTAAAACCTATTGGCATTATTTTAGGAACTGATATGTTTCCATCACAAGACATTCAAATTTCGGTTTTGAATTCAACTATAAGATTCTGTTGTTTTTATTTATTTATATTTTAGTTTGCAATTTTATCACAAAACTTGGTAATGCTTTAGTGGTTGAGATATTAGTCTCATGAGCATAACATCCTAGGTTCAGAGTAATATGACAAAGCTGCTAATATTAATTCCAATATAAAATATTAATGAATATACTTACATTCATAAACCACCACAAAAGACTAAACAAAAACAAATCGAACCCATAACTAACAAATCTGGAATTCATGTCTAAACTAAAAGATTTAGTTACAAACACGAGAAGCTTGGTGTTGATATTCCAAACAACGTTGAAAGTCACATACATAGTTATCGAAACTTCATATATGATGATGACAGAGGTGTTTAGTGTTTTAGGGTTTATGAATAAAGTTATAATTTACAATTAGATTAAAGATTATCTCCTACTTTTTTTTCAAATCTCCACAAAATATAATTTACATTAGATTTAAGTTCATTTGGATACCATACTTTTTGTGGATACCGGGGGACTCATCCCCACCTCCCATCTTCATCTCATCCAATGTATGAGATTAAATTGCCTATTTACACTAGGGGGGTATTTTTGTACATTATATATCCTTATTTTTTTATAACCACCTCATCTATACACACACATAGTGTGTGTTTTCAGTTCGTCTTTTTTTCTCTCTCTACACCAATTCACAACTAATCGATCGATCATCACAAACAACTAATCCATCGATCTTCAATGATTGTCTTATTTTGAATCGATCATCTCCTTCTTCATTTGATTAACATCAGGTTCATATTTGTTCTTATTTTAGCTTATTTGATGTGAATAAGCTTATCAATTTATCATCATCCGAATTTATAAGCTTATTATTCAGCTTATTTTGATCGAATATCTTAATTATTTGTTATTAGTGATAAGCTAATTTATTTAGGTCCTTTATGTGAATAAGTTTATGTATTATCATCATTTGAATTTATGTTGCTGAATTATAAGCTAGCTTATTAGCTTATTTTGATGAATTATAAGCTATCGTATTAGCTTATTTATGTTGCTAGTGTTAATAAGCTTTATTATTAGCTATTTTTTATGTTCTGAATAAGCTCTATTAGATTAATTTGTTGATATAAGCTGAATTAAGGTGTATTTAGCTTATCAGTTAGCAATAAGCAGTTTTAAGTAGCTTTTGGTTAACGTGTTTGATATATCATATATGATACTTTTCATACGTATATCATATATGATATTGCTTTGTCATATGTATATGGCATGTGATTATCATATATGATATTTCATTTTTTCAAAAAACAGTTTATTTATTCTTTTATATTCATTTTATATTTTTCAGAATTGAAGAACATGAATGCTTGTTCATTATGTGAAAGTTTTGATCACAACAAGAGGAGGTGCCCTAAGAGGTTTGAAGATCAAGAACAAGTCGTGGTTCAACATTAAGTTGTTGTTCAAGAAGAAATTGTTGTTTAAAAAGTACTCTTTTATATTTGATTGTTATATGAACAAGTGTTATAATTCTTTTTTCACTTGAATTTTGTTGTTTTTGATCTTACATGAATGTGATTCTATTATATATCATATGTGATATTCTAGGAAATCATATATGATTTTACATCAGTTTCTTTTACATTTGAATTATCATATGTGATATTTGTATTTTATAATTTGGTAACAAAGTATCATATGTGATTTTTTTTTCATAAATCACATATGATTTAACATGATCATCACTGATTTATCAACTATCATACTTGATGTTTAAACAATGATAACATGTGTTCCTGTTCTAATGCTTTTTTATTAGAAGTGATTATGAATGTGTGCAATAAAACTTTAACAAAATAGACATAATATTAAAAATTACATCCGCAAATGTTTCATCATTTTCATTTCAGCATATAACATGAGGACATAGAACAAAGAAAGTTAAACCATTATTGCAAGACATTGTATCAGTTTCTAATGGTTTACAAAAATCGTCCGTAGGCGTCAAAACTCCATACGGAGATTACAAGAGAAAAACGGATTATACATTTTGACCGTGAAATGAAAATTCATTCTTCATTGAGCTTCTTGGGCCTTTGGATGCTTGCGGTGTTTAAGATGTCTTGAAAACAGCCTTCTTTACACAAATAAAAAGATTTGATTTAAATTCCAAGCACATTATTATATATGATATATTATAATGTTAAAGAAGTTAACTTTTAAGCAGATTATCATATATGATATTATACACACAAATAACTTTTCAAACCAATAATATCAACAAAATCTCCACAAATGCTTGAAACCTAACTTATATCATATATGATATAGTATAAGTTTCTTCAATTTTTTCAGGCAACTTATCATATATGATTGTTTCACTTACACGTCATTTCGTCTTTAAAACCACAATATAATCAACAAATCCTTTCTAAATAATGAAAACTTAACATCTAATCAAATATTTACTTCATCAAATATTAAAATATCTTCATTATAAATTGTATAAACACAATAACTTGAACAAAAAACACAATATGTTCATCACAAGATCTATAAAACAGTAGGCTTCGCCATTTATGCACAAATAACATTAAAATATATAGATGAAGTGTTTTATACCTGAATCGATGATTTTAATCATCATTTTGAGCGGTTTTTAACTTGAACCTTCACCTATAGGCTTATTTATTAAGATCCGATCGTCTATAGCAACATCACCGTCATTATCTTTTATTTTTGATGTGTCGTACGATTGTGTGTATGTGTTTTAGTGTGTGTATTTTTGATTGGTTTGAATGTGTGAGTAGTGTGTGTTTTGGAGAGAGAGAGAAGGAAAGAATAAATCTGAAAATATTGATGAAGTGGTAGGTGTGTGAGTGAAATTGACCGAAATAACCTTCCATCCTTTTTTGTTTTTTTTAATTAAAAAAATTCTTTTGATCATGGTCTTTCATTATTTTTAGATGGATGGCTAAGATCCCCCCCCCCCCCCTCCTAATCCAAGAAAAAGGAGGGTATCCAATATAACCTCCCTCATCTACATTATATACGGGATTTTTAAATTAGTAGATTAAAAGTAATTGTTTTTTATATATTTTTTGCATGAGCTTTTATATTTTGAGTTGCAAGATATAATTAAAAAAACTCACATAGTCTAGTGGTTATGTGGTTTGTTAATACTACAAAAGAGTCAAGTTCAAATCTTGTGAATGACAATTTTTTTAAAAATTTTGAATTTATTATTAAAAAAACGAATTATAAGAATTTATTATTAAAAAATGAATTTATACAAAAAAAACTGTGATGACGTGGCATTATGACGAGGAATAAAATGGTCAAATGCCTCTTGTTATATATAATGTGTGTGTGTATATATATATATATATATATATATATATATATATATATATATATATATCTATATATATATATATATATAAAATTAAATCTGACTCGCTCAAAACGACCCGTTATATCACATTTTCACGACTCGGACTCAAAAGAGATTTTATGCAAAACGACATTCCGGACAACTTTTTAGTTTTAGCCGAGATCCGAAACTCGACAGAAAAAGACTGAAATGCCCCCTGCAAGTTTCTGCAGGAACTTGTGGCATTTTAATAAAAGTGCAGATTTTGACCATGAGTTTTGACCCGTTATTACTTGATTTTAAAATTAGCAAGCCTCGCGGCAAAGTAAACGTCATTCCGACCAACTTACGTGTTTCGCCAGAAGGCCGAAACGAACTCGAAAATGCTCAAAACGGGCGTTTAAATTTGTGTCAGCAACTAGCAATTTTCCAAAATGTTGAATTTTCCACTTAAAATGTATATATCGTTTTCGCTCTAGTTTCTTCGTTATTAGGAGTTAGAAGCTCCATTTTATGTCAAAACGATCGTCTAAGAAAGCTTTATCATATTCTTTAATCAAAAATTAGATTTCATAAAATCTCGATCCTCGTTTTCCGTGCCAAAGTTTCTGCCCAAAACTTACCCGTTACAAAGTGCGCTAAAATCTATTTTTGACCCAAAAACTCATTCACGACACATCTAAATTGGCCTATAATTCACTTTTAACTCGCTTAATCAATTTATAACAAAAACTAACTAGACGACGCAAGATCTCATGGATTTCATTACATGCAACGAATATAATCAAATCAAATGAACGAAACAAACGTAACAAAATATAAAGAAGATGCTCACAAGGCTATTGTAGCAAGATCGAACTCGATAGATGAACACACTTGTTCCTTGTTCCTTTTTGGCCGTGACTTTGGGTACAAAACCAAACCAAAACCAAAACCAAATCAATTCTAACTAAACCAAATCAACCTAAACTTGTCTTGATTAATATTCAAATAATCAAACACACTTTAGTGTGTCTCCTTCTTGGTTCGAACCCACGACCGAACCCAAAACCCTCTTAGTTTTCAAATCAAACTTGCCAAAACTCTTCTACACCCTTTTTCCACTAAACCCTTAATCCTTAAACTAATCAAAACCCACTAAATTTAATAGAACTTGACCTTGCATAAACCTTATTGCATGTTCATTTTTTCCATTGATGATCTTAAATATATCCTCTAAACAATATTGGATGACTAGAAAAATCAAAACACCAAAGGTAGGGGTGTTTGTTGCTTCGTTCGAACTCAAAAAGAAAGAAGGAAAAGAAAACAATGTTCCAACTTGGTTCTTGATTAATCCAAACTATTTTTGAGTGATGTTTATATAAGTTTAAATGATCAAAACTTGAAAAAAGAATTTATATTTGTGTATGTATGTGTGGCCGGATAGAGAGAGCAAAAGGAAGAAGAAAACAAAGTTTTTGGACTATGAGAAATACTTACACTAGTTATATGAAAATGGGAAAGCTCAAGTAATGATTATACATCTTGGAAATCAAATTGGTTGAGTGTGTTGGTGTCTTAGGCGTCGGCTAGAGGAGCTAGAAGCAAGCATGCAATATATTTTTTTGAATTTTATTTTACTTGCATTTTTTTCTTGTAAACCTTTTAATTAAAGTAACACTTGCACTTAATTGAATAAAACGTAAATGTTAAGCGCGAGTTTGGCCAAGGTCAAGGAACAAAGACGACAAGGTTCGCAAAAATAATAATTTATGATCACAAAAATAATAACGAGACGCGTCGTAAATTTTACGATGCTTAAACCGTTTAACGAACGCGCGGTCAAACGTTGACTCGCGAAACGTCAAAAATAAAAATTTTAAATTTCCGTTCGTAATAAAATGCGAAAATAATTATTCTCGACAAATAAAAATTTAAATGTCGACGTTCGTTCACACGAACTTATAAAGTAATAATTATGACGTCGAATTCGCGAGCGTCCTACGCGTCGAAAAACTCGCGTTGTTACATTCCACCCACCTTAAGGGAGCGCCGTCCCGGTGCTCGTCTTTTCTTACTCAACTAAATTTTACTTGCATTGAGACGATTTCCTCATTATTGAACGGGCTCACGTGCTCGAGCGTAAAGATCACACGTCATAGTACTCGCTTTGACAATTCCGGGCAGAAGTCAACGAAAGAAATGATAAATTATACTAACAAGATCAAAAATACAATCGCTATCGCTCTTATCACGAGAGACAAAATACGCCGCGAAACATATCCGGGAAAACATAAATCGCGTCGTTTTTAAATGAAAGACTTTAAATGAAAGATCAACCCAATTCTTAGTTTGGTGATCATTTTAATCAAAACAAAGTGCATACCACGACACAAAACCGAAACATACGTCGCTAACCAAGACTAAAACATACGCAAATAATCAAAACCAATATATATACGTCATTATCCAAAACCAAAATACCCATCAAGATTCAAAACCAAAATACTCATCAATATCCAAAATCAAAACAAACATCGCCCTCCCGGTCTCATTAAATAATGCACCACCGGTTGCGAAAAATAGTCCGGAGTACATACGACCCCATCAAACGCATTATAACACCATTACACATAACCACATAATCATATAAGCACATATTCGCCTATTCGTCATTTTAAAATGACTTTACATTTCTACCTAGCTTTACTTAGGCATTTTATCACCCTTAGCAACAATCATGCTTGCTTTCTATAAGAGTTTCATAAGATTTTAAACATGCTTTAGAACAAGTAGATACCTCAGAATCTGAGCTTGAAGAACTTGAAGAGCCTGAAGATGTATATGCCATAAGTGCAAAGTTTGTAGGTCCTTCTTTAACCTGGTCACTCCAGTCATACCCAAGTCCATCTTGAGCCACCAAACCTTTTGTCTTTGTTGTTTCCACTGTCACATTCCTCCTTACAGGTTCTTTATTCCTGTTCTCCCTTAGAGCCTTGCACTCCCTTGCAAAATGACCCTTTTTATGACAGTTATAGCATTCCATCTTTGATTTGTTAAACCCTATGGTCTCAGAACCATTAGCATTAATCTTCCTTCCAGTCTTATTTAGGAATCTTCTGGCTCTCATGGTCAACATAGTCATCTGCCACTTTAGATCCATCTCTTCTAAGTCATCAGCATCAATCTATTATAAGTCCTCATTATTTAATTGTAGACTGTTGGATTGGTTTTCAAAGAAAGAATAAATCACAACATCACTCATACTATCAGTATTGGCAGAGTAAGAACCATGAGCTTGATTGGAACTGCCAAAGTTATTGGAAGACCCTTAGCAACCATGAACTATGAATGTATATGAATGAGAGATATGTAAACTACATGCCCTAGGACCTCCTTTTATACACCAAGGAGTCTTACATGGCTTGCAATATATTCCTAAATTATCATGATCTTCTAAACAAATAACTTATACATATCTTTTACCAAAATATCTCATACTTATCCCGTAAGTAATCTTGATAAGAAATCTTCATCTTTATCCTTCTTACAGTAGAAACTCTTCTAGCAGTTGTAATCTTTCAGCAGTTGTAACTTTCATACCAGCAGCATTAACTTTTGTATAAGTCGCACTAACTATGTACAGGCAGTAGTAACTACTTAGAATATTTTCTTTATTCTTCATTGGCAGTACTAAGTTACACTAGGAGTACTAACATATACTAGCAGTACTAACATATACTAACAGTAGTAACTTTTATACTAGCAGTATTAACTAGTTAGTAGAATTTCTTCTAAGTCTCTGAGCAGTCTTAACTTCCATTAGCATTAGTAATATACACTAGCAGTAGTAACTAACAGTACTTAACTATTTAGCATATTACTAACAGCACTAAGTTATGCTTGACAGCAGTAACTCTAACCTTAGCAGTATTAACTCCAAGCAGTCTTTTAATCCCAACATATTGTTTTAGTTAAAATGGGTCAAAACTAGTGTTTGGCAAAACCTATAAAGAACGGTTCCGTGGTTCATTTAAACCAAGTGTGCATTTAATATTAAAGTATATATTTTATGAACAAATTCTAGAAGTTTTGATGTCATGAAGTCGAGTTTCGGTCATCTTAGCCATATATAAAATCGGGACAACAAGTTTTGTAGAAAATGGGTTATTTTGGGAATTTCATGTAAAATCAACCATAAGGAGTTAGAACTTGTGCCACCCACCATTTTAAAGGAAATAAAGTCTAGATAGTCTAAAATGTTGATTTGTGGTTTCTAAAATAATAACGAATGGTCAATTTTTAGTCATGGCATTTCCGCCAAAAGTTTTAAATAGTTTTTGGTTTTCTTAAAAAAAGGGGGCATTTCAAAAATACTTCGATAAAATTATCTACACATTGTGACATTGTCATTTCATCTTGTCAATCCTCCATAACTACTAGTTCACCAACTTATTCTCCATCTCCCAAACACTACTAATGTCACATTTTCCATACTAGTGGTAAACATGATCTTTTCTTTGTTAGTCTTTCATGACTTCTTGCATTGCATATACATGTGTTAGTTATATGTTCTTGTTTGATTATTGTTCTTTTCGTTATCTTGGTGTTTGGTAACTATTCGATTAATTGGATGATACATAATCCTTAGGATAGGTTTTATTTCGTTTTTAAATGCTTTTATGCTTGTATCCGTGTTACTAGATGTTAAGGGTTAAACATGACTTACATGATGTTTGCATTAGAAGTAATTTTATCTCTTATATGATGTCTCGTATGATATCGTAACTTGTCATTTTGATATATGATGATTTTTTATATGGATATGTCTATGTTTGGTAGTTCTTGTTGCTTGTTGGCATTTTTTATATATATTCGTATGATGGTCTAATTTTCACATGCTTGAACATGGTTTGTATGATATTTTCATCTTGTTTCATATATGAGATTGCTACATGATTTATTTGCCTCTTTTGCTATTATGTTATGTAGAAGTATTTTTTGTATACTTGTAGAAGTTTAGGATCTTCCTTTTAAAGCCACGTTATTTTAAATAATAACTAAAATCGACAAACAAGTGAATGAACAATATAACAAGGTTGATACTTGTGTTTCATAAATAAACGAACTCAAATGCTATAAGTGAACTTGTGCCCATTTGTTTCCTTTGACCATACCTTTTGCGTCATCTATGTCATTAATCTTGTGTTTGGTTGAACTATTTAAAACATATTCTTGTATGAATGTTCGTATTTCTCAAATCATTTATGTTTGAATTCTTGAATGCTCGTTTGTAATCTAAATCGTTTATGCTTTCGGTTGGTTTTATGCAATTCATGCTTCTTGTCTTTCATTTCCATCTAGAATTAGGAGCATTTAGTATAATAGAAAATTATAGGATCTAAGCGTTAAATCTTTTCCATGAGCCTTTTGCATTATCAAGAAACTCCATTTAATCACTATCGCAAGCAAAAAATGGGTTTAGAAATCATTTGAAACATTTTTAGAATTTTTTAAGATTTGAGGAACCTTGTCTGTAGAGGCCGGTTCTATCTGCAGCAAAGCTGGTTTTATTGAGCCAATGGAACCGCCGCTGCCGGTTCTACAAAAGGCACTTTTGCCGTTTTAACAAAAGGCACTTTTGCCGTTTGGGTATTAACTATTATGTCCAACACTATAATTTAGGTATTATTTTTTTTTTTGTTAAAATTTCTTGTATTAAGGTCGCCAATAGTTGGTTTTGACTTATCTTGCTCTTAAGTCCTTCTAAAACTCATAGAACTATCCAATATGTTTCGAACGCATACTATAACTTTTTAAGCTAGTTGCAACATATGTCCTCCTTTTCGCTTAGATTAAGAGTACTCCTTTTTGTGTGTCTATTTGCGAGCATGTTTTGTTTGAGGTCTATCTATGTGTTTACTTGTTAAGTCTTTCGTATAATAATACTTGAACACATTTCATTCGTATTTGTTGGCTTAAATATTTGAACTATCATGTTGTGAAATGATATTCTTTCTTTTATCTCGTACTAACTCGTTTGGATTTGTGTAGATCAATAAAGATTGATATCTTTATCAACTTAAATTGTGCTCATCCGGACATTCATAATGCTTTAATCCATATTTCTTATTACATGCTCATACATGCATAACAATATTCATTACTTTATGCATACATAGTTAGTTGCTTGCATTGTCATCACCACCTTCCGCCTCATATTTAACTACTCACAAAGTCAACATGTCTATCACCTTAATTGCCTCATCAACCAACAAGGTAAGGTTTAGAGACGAACCTTCTTGCAACTATCAAACTTGAGTCTTCCCCTGAGTCATTTTAACAGGATGAATCACCATGAAACTTCTCATCACCATAACTACAACCTACTCACTACCACTACTACCCGTGAAGGTTGAATCACCTTCCACAATACATATGGATCGAAAAGTCATCTACATATCCCGATAATCATAAGCATATTTGCCTATGTTGTCAAAAGCCAAGTAAATTTCATAATGAAATGCGTCTCATTCTCAAACCCGTCCTTACAATCTTCGACAACCTCACCACCAAAGCCAACCATGATGATGCAAGTAATAGGATTATACGTTTTAGCTTATTTTCTAGGAGTTCCTTTTAGTGAATCATATTTCATTTTAGTTTTAGAAGAATCATATCATATCATATACACATCTTATTATATATGACTTCCTCGAAAGACAAAGTACATATTACACTAAGTTTTCTTTTTGTAGGTTCAAATATACACTTTAATGTGTATGGCATTCTTGTCTACGAACAAAATTTGCCTTTTCATATCATTTCTTTTTAGGTTCACTCATATACACGGTACAATATATGGCATACTCGTCTCCAAACAATGTTTGCAACTATTAATTTTCTTTTGTAGGTTCAAGCGTATACACTTTGTTGTATATGACATATTTTTCTAAGGACAAAACCTTTTGTTGCACTAATTTTTGTTTTGTAGGATCATACTTGACGCCCTCGAGCAAGGGAAAGCTTCCGTTAAGCTTTTATATAGTGCATATTATATACACTTTGTATATATTATACTCATACAAGGATAAATCTAGTCTTGTTTATAGATTTTTAATCATATCTTGATGCCTAGAACAAGGGGGAGCACTTGTCAAGGGAGAGCATGCACGCATTCATCATCATTTTACTCTTCAACAATCCATTGTGTTTCGACCAAAAAGAAGATGTCATTTTATTCATCATATAGTATTCATATTTTATATATATATATATATATATATATATATATATATATGTCACACGAAACTAACCATTTTGTAGGATAAGCTTTCAAATTTGATCAATCGGTCTGCTATAAACCAAGGAAATTTACCTAGGGGATGCAACAACATAAGGCATTAGAGTAGACAATTTAACTTCACTAGGGATGATGCAAGCTCGCCTATTTTAGGGAGAAATGAAGTTAAACTCCGAGGACACACCGTTTTTGTTTCAACAAAAGGGGGAGAAGAGTGTAAATGAAGAAGGCAATGTAAAGGTATTACGGGGATACAAGTAACTTTTACATTTATTATATATTACGTTTACATATTTTGTCATCAACAAAAAAGGGGAGATTGTTAGTGCAAATATTGCGGTATTTAATCTACACAGTCTTGTTTGTTTTGTTGATGACAAACATGTAACTTGTAATACATAACGTAAATTGTACAAGTTACTCGTAATCATATTTTGTCTCAATATACATCAACACATCACCACGTCTTGAGTCCTCGTATGTTACAACATAGGTTCGTACATGTTTGTTATGTTGCATTATGATCAAACCTCATTTCACACTTTGCATATTTTTAAACACAAGTAACTTACTTTCTAAGTATATACATATTTTACTTAAACACATTTCTTTAAAAGGAAAAAGCTTGTAATATTTACCTCATCCATGGCATCACCATATCTTTAAGTATCTAAGCAAATCTAGATAAAATCCACCAAGATTACATATGATTTTTCAAGATTTTGAAAATCTAAACTTAGATTGTATTACTGTTGGCCAGTTCCATTTACGAACACTGGCCGGTTCCATTCTGCAAGAGAACCAGCAGAACCAGGCTACAGTGTAGTATAATCTGTCAAGATTTTTCAAAACAAATTACGGATTTTATTACTGTTGGCTGGTTCCATTTAATTACACTGGCCGGTTCCATTCTTCAACGGAACCGGCAGAACTGGGTTACAGTGGATTTTTAGCCTATAAATACCAAGTAATTTCTCACCATTTGAGTACACTTTTTTCACAAATTATCTCTGCATTTTTCCATCATCTAGATCAGTAGGAAAAACTCTCATTTGCATATGATCATAATGCTCTAACACTCATTTTGTTGTAAACATACTTCTAAGTTCATCCACCAAATCAATCCATAGAGATCATGTCATTTCCATCCATCACAAAGCATATACATATGAAGATCTACAAGATTAGAGATCTCATTATCCTCATCCATTTGAAGGCTTTCATCAATGGAAGTACATTTAGATTAGTCATTCATATCCATTAGACACATTGGCTTAGATCATCATTGTAATCACATTTTTTATCACTAAATGGGATTAGATGGTTTATGTGTTTATGCCATAAAACACAAGGTTTGTTATGTTGAGTTTGGGTTGGTTCTACCCGGTGTTTAAGAACTTGGTATTTAGCTTTGTATCGGATAAAGTGTAAGCGACGTGGGGTTGGTTCTACCAGTGTTAGGACTCGATATTTAGCTTTGTACCGGATAATGTAACATCTCGTAATTTACAGTCAATATTAATCTCGACTTCGTTCCTATTTTTACCTTTGAAAGAAATTTCGTGTTTTGCTTTTTAGCCTATTTTGTGAAAATCATCGTTTTTGGCTATTTGCGAGGCGTGCTTAGGATTTTTATCCGTTACATGACCTATGAAGTTTAATAATCCCATGAGATGCCCCGGTGATCCATGATTTTAATTGTTATCATTTTTCATTTCGTTTCACTTTTTCGTCAAATTTTACTAGACTTCGCGCTTAAACCTTAAACCTTTTACCATTTTTACCTTAAGGCTTCATATTACATCTACACTTATACAACAAAAAAATGTAATAGCTACCCATTATCTCCCATGACCGGCCATATATCAAGCCACAAAAACCAATTCATTTTATTTTTCAAATCACCAAACACACACACACACTTTCTCTCTCTCTAAAATGGATCTCATCTATCTTCTTCTCCTCCTTCTTGATTCAGCCATGAAATTCCACCTCAAACAACACCTTCACCACTTCATTTATATCATTAAATAATAATCTTGTGGTTGGAATCATCATCCAAAACCCTATGCAAAATTTCAAGCTATGAATCCAAGAAACAAAGGAGTTGTTCAAAACTATTTTGAAAGGAGTTCTATAGGCTGAAGTTATAAGCTATTGGAGAGTGTTTGATCATCCTAAAAATCACGAAGGAGTGGTGGGTTTTGTTCTTGTTATGGTTCGATCCTAAGCCGCACCTAAGGGGGTGTTTGTTTTCTTTGATTTCCTCTATTTTTGTTAAGTAAGTCCTAATCACTTTGTTCCTATTTTATTTTTACAATTAACCTTATAATTTTCATGATTGATTTCTGGGTTTTATGAGTTTTTATGTTTGTGAGGGGTTCATGATGATTAGTATGGCATTAGGATGATTTTAGGGAGTTAGAATAACTAGTTGGATTGTTATATTGAAAGTTGTTGATGCATTGAAATTGGGACAGCATGTTATTATGTTGAGGTGGAAATAGTTTTGGCCTAAGGTCTATGGTTTTATGACTTGATTGGGCAGATAATTGTCTAAGGTATAAGTGACGATTTGGAGGGAGCGGTAACTCGTCCGGATGACCAAGTTATGGCCAAATAAGTAAAACTAGTCAAAATGGGTGACTTGCAGATAGTTTGGGTCTCAGTGATAATTTTTTGGCTTAAGTCCTACTGGTTATTTACATTGATGACTAGTTAAATGTCTCAGGTCCTAGTGGTGAGTTGGACGGAGCACCAACTATTCCGGATGGTCAAGATACGACCAAAACAGTGGAAACAAACTTAGGGTGTACCCAGAAATTACTAGACAGATTGTTTGGCTTGTAACGAATACTTTTTGAACTAAAGACTACTAGTTTTTACATGGGTGAAGGTTACAACATATTTGGACCATGTGGTTCTTTGGATAGAGCCTTAATCATTCCGGATGAATGAGTTACGACTAAAATGACGAAACTAACTAGGAATTGTACCCATATTTTCAAATGAATTTATGTCCAGATGTTTTCATATTAAGTACCTCATTTTTCAATCCAAACCTGTAGGAATTAGACAAACTTAGACATGGTCTTTCGTTTCGAGTCAAACGGAGTTATAAAATGGGAATTATGCTAAAAACGATAGAACATAAAAACATTTTAAATAATCAGATTTGGCACATGAGGGCAAATTGGTCATTCCACTTAGGTTATTTATATATTGGAGTGTTTGGTTGATAACATCAGTAAACTAGGTTCATTAAGCTTTATTGAGGTGAAAACCGTTCATGTATACCTATTACGGATTTTGAGATACAAGTCCATTAAGTCGGAGTAAGTGCAGAGTTGTATAGTGTCGAATTGCTTTAAACGGTTTAACGAGTATAACGAATTTTATAAAATGGGTAAATAAGTGGTATAAGTGGGTTTATACTTGAAGGTAGATTAGTTTAGGTCCTAAAGAGATATTTGGATAAATCTCATTTGGATAAAAGTAATTAGAACGCCATATCATGATCACGATTTCTTTATTATATCTTTTGGTTGTTTTCATCGTGTGCGTTTTATTTCTTTATACTAAGTCACCGTTTTTTCTAGGTGATACTTAGGCGAATGTGGTCCTACGCCATCCTTGATCTAACTTCAGTACTTACTACTCCATTGCTTCTCGGTGAGTTTATAACCCTACGTTTTCTCTTTCAATGGTTTTCATAAACTGTTTTCGGGGTGAGAATACATGCTCGCTTACTAAGCAAATTTATTGATTTCTACTACTTAAGCGTTACATGACTAATTTTACTAAATCTTTTACTTGCTTACTACATGACTTTTAATACATGGTTGTTTACTCATGAATTTACTAAAGCTTGATTTGCTTACTACATGATTTGAGATCACTGAATTCTTATATATGAAACTGAGAGTTTTGAACACATTACTTGTTTTACATTGGACACAAGTGTTTTTCAATTGTATGCTATTCCAGATCATATTATTGCCTGAGTACCCTTTGCCATTAAGTCCTTTTTTCTATCATGAACCGTTAGTTACTAGTGAAGTAAACGCGAGTGTTGTGGATAGATCTATCGGGATTGACAATCCCCGTCTAGGCTATGGTTTCTAGATAACCATTGACGCATTTAACATTTGAGGTATTTTGTAGGATGTTTGGCAGCATCTGTATTTCTTTTGGGGCCGAAACCTCGAGTACTGGTTTGATTACATTACATTACATGTTAAGGTTCGGTGTCATCAGCTTAGTGTAATAATACATATTTTGGACTACTGAATTTGTTTCGTAGTTTACTATTACTTAATTCTTGTGGTCCACTTCTAAACATTACCTGATTTATTGAATCACTACTTGGATTTGGAAAATAATACGTTGAAATATTATAACGCTACTTTTCTTACTAAAATATTACTTGATTTATTTCAATACTGCTTTTACTTAAACCTATGAATTCACCAACATTATTGTTGACGTTTTTGCTTGTATTTTCTCAGGTTATCATATTGTTAGCTGAGCATTGTGAGCATTTGAGCTGCGCGGATATAAATATATTTTTGAAAGCCTTATAATTTTAGTTCCATTCAATAAACGTTTTAAAATTGTTTTCTATTACATTACAAATGGGACATGTTGTAACTCTGATGTTTATTAAAAATTATCGAATAGTTGACTTTTCAAAACGTCTCACTTAGAGTTGTTTTCTGTAACTTGTACTTTATGCTATGAAGTAGCACCCCAAGTGGTATTCCGCTGCGTTGTAATTTTAGAGGTGTTACAGATTGGTATCAGAGCATTGGTTATAGAGAACTAGTCGTTTTAAAAACCTAAACTATAATCGTTTTTCAAAAAAATTTAAGAGTCTTTTACCACTGTCCGATATCCGCGCGCGCTTGCTCCCAGGTAACTTATATGCTCTCTTTTGCATCCTTATTGCTATTACATGAATAATTAGTATATAACACTTAGTTACGACTTCGCTCTCTTACGTCTATCTTATGATGTCTTACTATTTACCTCATATCGATCCGTTATATAAATATTGATAACTCTGACTTTGTACTTCTTGATTTCTCATTTACTCCCTTAAGTGTTGATATTGGTATTATATAAGGATACCTATGCATATTGACTATTTTCTTTTTGATCTCTTATGATTAACTTCGAATTTTTGCGACTTTACCATATTCTTTTTTGATGATATTGAAATTCGGCGTAGTTTGTCAATTCCACTAGTTATTTTAACATTTGACTCCAAGTTTAAACACTCTTCTTATGCTTTTGAATCACACATGTGATTTCGTAATCCATTGTTTTGAAGTCTTCAAGTTGATGGGAATACGACTTTAACTTGTCACCTCGGATCGTGCCATCTTTTGGCACTTACCTTTGGAACGCGATTGACTAACGTCTCATTATTCTTCTCGTTACTTCTTATGATTTTAAAGAATCATGCTGCCAAGAAGACTCCTTCTTCTCAATGTAACGTTGTGTTAATCTCGTAAATTGTTGTGACAATGCTTAGGTAGGCTAATTTATAATTATCTTATTGAAATGAATTGGGACGCCTCTTCATTTGAATAAAGAAATTATAAATCACTGAACCATAAATTTCTAAGTCTTATTTACATGGATTGGGACGCCTTTGGATGTAAATAACGATTTGTAAATGAGTGGGCTTAAGTGTATGACATTCGTGCGACCAACTTTCTTTCGATTTGTAATCCGTTTGTACGAATAATTCCTTCTCTTCGTTCATTTAATCATTATCATTATTATCTTCATACGAATAAGTCTTTAGACTTTTTTCAGTTCTTAATGTGTTCATTCAATTATTTCTAAATGCGTATCCGACATGACGCGTGTCTCTTCTAACAAGTAATACATCTGTACAAATCATTCATTGCTTTTACTCTTTGAATCGCTATCATTATTGCTGTTGTACAAATGGCAAATGGCTATTTGAACTTCTTTCGACTCGTAATATGTTGCATGGATTTTTCTGAATGTGTATAGACCGTCGCAAACCATATGGAGATAAGGCGAATAGAGCACCGGGACGGCGCTCCCTTAAGGTGGGAAAGCTGTAACATCTCGTGTTTCACGGTCAATTTTAATCTCGACTTCGTTCCTATTTTTACCTTTGAAAGAAATTTCGTGTTTTACTTTTTAGCCGATTTTGTAAAAATCGTCGTTTTTGGCTATTTGTGAGTCGTGCTTAGGATTTTTATCCGTTACATGACCTATGAAGTTTAATAATCCCATGAGATGCCTCGGTGATCCATGATTTCAATTGTTATCATTTTTCACTTCGTTTCACTTTTTCGTCAAATTTTACTAGACTTCGCGCTTAAACCCTAAACCTTAAACCTTAAATCTTTTACCATTTTTACCTTAAGGCTTCATATTACATCTACAATCACTTTGTTCCTATTTTATTTTTACAATTAACCTTATTATTTTCATGATTGATTTCTGGGTTTGATGAGTTTTTGTGTTTGTGAGGGGTTCATGATGATTTGTATGGTATTAGGATGATTTTAAGGAGTTAGAATCACTAGTTGCATTGTTGGATTGAAAGTTGTTAATGCATTAAAATTAGGACAACAGGTTATTGTGTTGAGGTCGAAATATTTTTGGCCAAAGGTCTGTGGTTTTATGAATCGATTGGGTCGATAATTGTCTAAGGTATAAGTGGCGAGTTGGAGGGAGCGGTAACTCGTCCGGATGACCAAGTTATGGCCAAATTAGTGAAACTAGTCAAAATGGGTGACTTGCAGATAATTTGGGTCTCAATGGTATTTTTTGGCTTAAGACCTACTGGTTATTTACATCGATGACTAGTTAAATGTCTCGGGTCCTAGTGGTGAGTTAGACGGAGCACAACTATTCCGGATGGTCGAGATACGACCAAAACCATGGAAACAAACTTAGGGTGTACCCAGAAATTACTAGACAAATTGTTTGGCTTGTTACGAATAATTTTTAAACTAAAGACTACTTGGTTTTACATGGGTGAAGGGTGCAGCATATGAGGACCATGTGGTTCTTTGGATAGAGCCTTATTCATTCCGGATGAATGAGTTACGACGAAAATGGAGAAACTAACTAGAAATTGTACCCAGATTTTTAAATGAATTCATGTCCAGATGTTTTCATATTAAGTACCTCATTTTTCAAGCCAAACCTGTAGGAATTAGATAAACTTAGACATGGGCTTTCATTTCGGGTCAAACGGAGTTATAAAATGGGAATTATGCTAAAAACGGTAGAACGGAAAAACGTTTTAAATAATCAGATTTGGCACATGAGGGCAAATTGGTCATTCCACTTAGGTTCTTGATATATTGGAGTGTTTGGTTGATAACATCAGTAAACTAGGTTCATTAAGCTTGATTGAGGCAAAAACCGTTCGTGTATACCTATTACGGATTTTGAGATACAAGTCCATTAAGTCGGCGTAAGTGCAGAATTGTATAGTGTCGAATTGCTTTAAACGGTTTAACGAGTATAACGAATTTTATAAAATAGGTAAATAAATGGTATAAGTGGGTTTATACTTGAAGATAGATTAGTTCAGGTCCTAAAGGGATATTTGAATAAATCTCATTTGGATAAAAGTAATTAGAACGCCATATCACGATCATGATTTCTTTATTGTATCTTTTGGTTGTTTTCGTCGTGTGCGTTTTATTTCTTTATACTAAGCCACCGTTCTTTCTAGGTGATACTTAGGCGAATGTGGTCCCACGCGATCCTTGATCTAACTTCAGTACTTACTACTTTATTGCTTCTCGATGAGTTCATAGGCCCACCTTTTCTCTTATAATGGTTTTCATAAACTGTTTTCAGGGTGAGAATACATGTTCGTTTACTAAGAAAAATTATTGATTTCTACTACTTAAGCGTTACATGACTAATTTTACTAAAGCTTTTACTTGCTTACAACATGACTTTTAATAGATGGTTGTTTACTTATGAATTTACTAAAGCTTGATTTGCTTACTACATGATTTGAGATCACTGAATTCTTATATATGAAAACTGAGAGTTTTGAACACATTACTTGTTTTATATTGGACAAAAGTGTTTTTCAATTGTATGCTATTCCAGATCATATTATTACCTAAATACCCTTTGCCACAAAGTCCCTTTTTTCTATCATGAACCGCTAGTTACTAGTGTAGCAAACGTGAGTATTGTGGATAGATCTATCGGGATTGACAATCCCCGTCTGGGCTGTGGTTTCTAGATAATCATTGACGCATTTAACATTTGAGGTATTTCGTAGGATGTTTGGCAGCATGTGTATTTCTTTTGGGGTACAAACCTCGAGTACTGGTTTGATTACATTACATTATATGTTAAGGTTCGGTGTCATCAGCTTAGTGCAATAATACATATTTTGGACTACTAAATTTGTTTCGTAGTCTACTATTACTTAATTCTTGTGATCCACTTCTGAACATTACCTGATTTATTGAATCACTACTTGGATTTTGAAAATAATACGTTGAAATGTTATAACGCTACTTTTCTTACTGAAATATTACTTGATTTATTTCAATACTGCTTTTACTTAAACCTATGAATTCACCAACATTATTATTGACGTTTTTGCATGTATTTTCTCAGGTTATCATATTGTTAGCTGAGCATTGGGAGCATTCGAGCCGTATGGATATAAATATATTTTTGAAAGCCTTATAATTTTAGTACCATTCAATAAACGTTTTGAAACTGTTTTCTATTACATTACAAATGGGACATGTTGCAACTCTGATGTTTATTAAAAATTATCGAATAGTTGACTTTTTAAAACGTCTCACTTAGAGTTGTTTTCTGTAACTTGTACTTTATGCTATGAAGTAGCACCCGAAGTGGTATTCTGCTGCGTTGTAATTTTGGGGGTGTTACAAATAAATTTTAAGCAACGTTGTCTAAGGTTTTCTCCGCCGAGAAAGGAGCTTGTTGATCTAGTGAAGTAACTCTCGAGTTGGATACTCGGGGAGTGGAGTAGGGCGGAGAGGAGCTCCGTGACCAAACCATTATAAATCATCGAGTTCAGTTTGCTTTCTCTTTACATTTCATTATTTCTTTTAGCTTTAATTATGCTTATGATTGTGGGTTGATGTTTATGCTTGTATTGTGACTACATGTTTTATTTATGCTTGACATGTCTTGTATTAACACTTCTCATATTAAGTCACGATAAATCGAGTATTTGATACAAAAGTTTTTAGATTTTAATCGAAAACGTATTCACCCCCCCCCCCCCTATGTTTTCCATATTCCTTTTTAGGTAAAGCATTATAAAGAACCATTTTAGCTTCATTATTTTTAGCAAGTTTCTTTTTAAGATCATCATCTTGTTGTTCAAAAGGAACCGTTTCTAAAACTTGGGTTTCTTTGTTTCTAGCAACCGGTGGAAAATCACCATTCAAGATAATATGCCAAAGATCAAAATCTTTTGCTTTAACATAAGTTTTAAATCTATTTTTCCAATAAATAAAATGATCACTTTCAAAAAGAGATGGTCTTTGCATAGATTGCCCTTCTAGATACTTATCCGAATCCATAGATCAATTCAAGATTTAATGTACAATATACGTTAAAAATCTCGGGTAACCTGGCTTTGATACCAATTGTGGCAACAAGAAGGGGGGTTGAATAGTTTTTACCGTTTTAAAATTAAAACTTAGATTGTCGACTTATGTGAATTCAAGAGATATACACAAGTGTATATGATAGCGATGCAATAAGTAAATAAACAATCTACGAAATATAAACATGTAAAGATAAGAAAGATCAAACCGATGATACAATGATTTATAGTGGTTCAACTACGAAGCTCCTCTTCGCCCTACTCCACTCCCCAAGTACCCAACTTGAGAGTTATCTTCACTATGTCAACAAGCTCCCTTTAGGCGGAGAAAACCGTACACGTCGCTTACACTTTTTCCGATACTAAGCTAAATACCGAGTTCTACTTCGAGATAGAACCAATCTAACACACTATGTATTTTGAGGCCTAAATACTAACCTATCATACACATATGATACACACAACACACAACACAAGATATACAAGATGAATGATTATCACAAACGTGATGACACAACTAAACTATTAACACTTGAAGCTTGACGTCTTCTTGAGTGTTCTTCACTAAAGAGTGGAATGAGTTGATCACTTGTAATGGATTATGTAACAAGTATAATGATCAAAGAATATATAAAAGATAAAATATATATGAGAAAAATATTTGTCAAGAGTTGTTTAAAATGAAGGAATGAGGTTGGTATTTATAGGCAACCTTTTGAAATTCAAATCTGTCCCAGGGGAACCAAACGTGCGACTCACGGATCCCCCATCTCCTGGATCCGTCCAGTGCTTTTGGTGGATCCGTGGGTGGAGCTGGGACAATATTTTTCATTTTGTGATTAACCCAAAATCTATACAAAATATTGTTTTGTACTTATTAAAACTAGTTTAATGGATTCATCTAAAAGAAAATATTTCTTATCACGAATAAGGAAAGATTTTCTAGATTTGGAAAGATTTGGAAAGATTGTTTTCACTTATGGTTAATCTTATTTTGTCTTACATGATTAATATAACTAGCTTATAATTAATCATGTGTTAGCTTAAATCATTTGATTAGAAAATATTTATGCAAATGATAATATTTTTCTTTGATCATTAACTATGTTTAATAATGCCATATTCATACCTTAAGTGATTTGTCGGCGTCAAGTAAACTTTCGACTAAATAACTTATTTACGTAAAGTTTTACGTAGTATGACATTATATTTGTTATTATCAAAACATGAAGATCATTAAATATAAATACCGTTTTTGCGCGAATATTTGTATTAACACATTTCTCTTGCATTACTTCCAACGTCACACATGAATTTTGGAGAACTATTGAATGTGTCTAGAAAAAAAAACTAGCAACGAGATCAATCAAAACATTTTGCAAAACTGAATAGAGGTGGCAAAATGATCAGAAACTGAAGTTGATCTAAAACAGGTAATTTGTTGTACGGGTCAAGTCAGGTTAACCAAAAACACTTTATGAGAAGTGTGTAAGTTTGAGGTAAAAGATAAAGATGGTAAATAGAAAAAAGTGAAATTACAAAGTTACCCTCGTGTGCCCATCACGTGGTTAGAGATGACGAGATCATATAAGGTCGTTAGGATTTTGGACTAGAAACCTGCAAAAATCAACCATTGGGGATGTCTGCAGTAATTTCTCCGTAGTAAGGACTAAACATGAAATTTGACTAAACTACATGACTAACGATGTAATTTACTCTTTTTTCAAAGATATGAAAAAGACAAACAAAAAGCTTTAACCCAAAAAATAAGAAAATATTTTAGATCAAATCTTTTTTTAAACATTTTTAAATTACAATATGTGTCTAAAAATTACTAGTACTAAATACAATAAAATGCATACTTCTTACATCGAGCACTTCACTCAAATATACCAAATACTTACCACTGCATTTCGCATGGTTTTACTTGACTACAACTCGTAACTTTGAGTCTTTAAAGATCCCTTGTAACCATTAAAGAATCCTACAGTGATGATGCAAACTTGTAGTAACATGAAGTAAGTCACAAAACTTTTGCAGAATACAATTGTAGCTTGTCTTGACTTATGGAACCAAGTACACAAGAGCCTTGAGATTGTGAATACTAGACATCGGATGCTGATGTTGTTTGAACTTTGATACTACGTGTCACGGCTAAACTTGGGTTTTCAAGCAATCTCAAACCATTTGAAACGTCGTTTTCGTATGCAAAGATTGGGAGGCAGTTCTCGACGTTAATGATTGTGGACTTGGTGACCCGATTACAATCTAGTTGCACATAAGCTAAGCCACATTTTAAATAAAGGATGTTAATAGTTCTAGCTTTTTATGTGACCCAACTTGTTAAGATAAAGATTAAATCATGTTTTAAAATAAGTCCATTAACCCAATGTATTAATGTAAAATCATGTTTTAGAGAATACTATCAAATTTGTGTGCGTACACGAGATATATAACTAATTCAATAACATCTAACCCCAATTTCAATGCCATTAAATAACAATATTTGAGTTTGGTATCATCTTCGTTGTAGCTTGAAAAGGATAAAAGAGAGACCAAATAGAATATAAACAACTGATTGTTATAACAACAAAGGTGTTATGTCTTTAGCAAGAACAATTAAGGCGATTAATCGCCGTATTGTATAAATCGATCGAATAAATAGGTTAACCGTAGTCAATGGTGGCCAACAGCGGTCAACGATGATCAATGGTGGTCAAACTTGCTGAACCTGCGAATCTTGTCGGAAATACCAAAAACTCACCGTAACTTGTTTCAATCACTTATAATAGCTGTTTATATCAATTACAAGTTGTTTATATCAATCACTTATAATATCTGTTTATATCAATTACAAGTTGTTTTTGAAAATATCCAAACCTCGCTGGAGATACCTAAAACTTGCCGAAAATACCCCAAACTTGCCGAAAATACCAATGCGATTAATCTCGCCTCGACCGCCCGACTACTGATTCGCGATTTTTGCAACCTCTGTTTTTTATGATTACTTTTCTGTAAACTTGTCTTATGTTACTCAATCCCACATGGATCAAAGAGAAGATGTATGCTTCGTTATATACTCCGGTGGGTCATAGTTCCTATGACTTTGGATACTACATTGATGCAACACTATACTGGTTATAGATTAAGGGAAAGAAATAAGATCTGTCGTTCCTTTGTAATGTGTTTTCTCTAGCTTCTTGCTAGTGTGTTAATAATATCCGCCGTTCAAAAAAAAAGGAAAGAAATAAGAACCTATGACCCATGTCATAGTTTAGCAATCGATACAAGTGATTATTTTCTTTATTTTTTTTCCACATTTATACTATGAGAAAATATTTTTACTAAAACTTACTTCCTTTGTCTCAAATTAATTGTCCAATTTTATTTATTTTGAGAGGTTCTAAGTTAATTGTTCAGTACTAAAAATAGATAAAAAAATTTGATAAGTTTAATATATTACTTGTTGGAAAACAATAATTTTGAGACGAAGAAAGTAAAAATGAGTAATATATTAAACCTAAAATACCCAGCCACATTTAATAAAATACTATATATACTTATCGTTTCAACTATATCTCTAGAATATAAAAGAGAAAATGCTTTTACTTAAATTTACTAATTGCAACAAATGTTATCTCATAATGTTCTTTTTAAAATTAATGTTGTTTCTTAAAATTACATAATCTTTACCAATTCTTTTTTTTACATATTTATCCAATCTTGATCCACATTTCAATCACGTTGTGTAAGAGTGGAACTTGTATCAAGTTGTTGT
Organism: Tanacetum coccineum; assembly: GCA_026074375.1. Classification (NCBI taxonomy): domain Eukaryota; kingdom Viridiplantae; phylum Streptophyta; class Magnoliopsida; order Asterales; family Asteraceae; genus Tanacetum; species Tanacetum coccineum. Next base: position 40,853 of record BQNB010025742.1, read on the forward strand.
CATCTCGAATGATGATGAATATTTGCAAACGTCAATTGTTAAACGTTGCAACAAACACTTAACTACAATATTACTATAACTATTTGCCCATATAAATTTCGCCGTTATGCACATGTACACATCTAGTATATAACTATAAATTCCAACGTTATGCACATGTACTTTAAAAACACATATATTAACTAACAAAGCTTCTAAATCTCATTTCTTGAATTTGAAGTAGATGTCTTGTCCAACATTTGAGATAAGGTCTTAAATCCTCCAGCGATGCACATCGTTGCAAAGTTGAAGCATTTTGGAGGCAATCCTGAGGTGGATGTATGAATCATGTATTTGTGTGGATTCGGGCTTGGGATTGGTGATGAATTGAGCTTAGATAGTGACTGTTTTGACGTAATGTGTTTTAATATGTTATACGATGTGAGTTTTGGCATACGAGTACACAAGGGTTTAAAAATGTTAAAACGATATGTTTAGGCATGTGAATAGTTTTTGGTTTTGACGGCGTCACAAACCTTAGTAAACAAGGATTTCCCTCCACAAAAGCTTAATTTAGCAAGATGATTACTCATCATACATCATTCCTATGTAACCTTTTTATTTTTTACCATACAATATTCAGATGACTAAGTAGTAATACCAAAACACCCAAAAGTGAGATTTTCAACAACCAAAAACAATAACCATACAATAACATATGTAACCTTGTTTGATTCTACACACTATAATAACCTAAAAAAAATATAAACCAGTTGGTTTTGAAAAATTAAAGAGATGTAGAAAAAGTAACCTACCACTCGAAATGTAAAACAGTCACACACAAGAATAAAATCCATAGAAAAATAAACCTAATGATTGAAAAATAAAATGGCGCCTATTTTATTAAAAAGCTGAAACTTTATCCCGACAATAAATATAAAATGAGCCTTAGAAACTAGTATTAAAGCAGTATGACATAAACCTAACAATATCGAATTTAAAACAGAAAATTGTATATACCTCAGAATGCTCCGACACGTTAAATTATGAAAATAGTTTAACCCACTAGCTAGTATCACTTTTGTCACGGCAAGAAAGGCTGCATGATGAAATATTAAACTCAATTAGCTTTGAATACATGACAAAGAATGAAACTTTGTGATAGTTAAGTGCTTAATCAGTTTCAAAATATTTTTCCTTTAAAGAAAATTATACTCCTTCCGTCTTAAATTAATATTTCGCGTTTTGTTAAGATGTCCTATTTTAATTGTTCACTGCTAAAATAGATAGAGAAATTTAATCAAGTTTATTATAATACTCTTGTTTAAAGTTAGTATTATAAACTTTAAATAAGACTTTAATTAATTAACTAAGGGTAAAACTGTCATTCTGCTAAAAAGTAAGAAAGACAGCATTAATAAATGCAATTTTCTTAAACAGTGTGTTTTTTGTCGGATGCCAATCATTTTGAGACGAGAGTATTAGGTGATAAGTTAGTTGGCCCAAACCCGACTTGTGGGTTGGATACATTAGGGTTTCTCTATGTCTCACTCTATAAATAGTGGCTAAATTATAATATATCACAACCTACAGGGTTTTCATCATTTAACATGGTATCTGTGTGATCTTGAGACCTAATCGGTCATCAAGCCGTCACTTCTATACCACGCCGTCAAACCTCTCTATCTTCTGTCTCAAAACCCTAATGGACCCAACCCACAAGTCAGGCTTGACCAACTATTTTCTTTTCTTTTCATTGTTGAATGTTGTTGCTCTCATCCTACACCACAACCGAAGCCACAATTAGGAAGGGCGTAGCTAGTTAAATGGCAATTTGTTCCATTCTTTTTATTATTATTATTATTTTACCATGTTTATGATTTTATTTTTTTGTTTAATGTTCGATTTCTATGTTTTTTTTTTAATTTTGTTTTTGTTAAAAAAGATACTTTGGGTTATTTTTTATGTTTCGGGATACTTTGGGTTATCCCATATGTTTCAGGATACTTTGGGTTATCCCCATATGGTTCAGGATACTTTGGGTTATCCCGTATGGTTTGAGATACTTTGGGTTATCTCGTATGAAAAAGAGATACTTTAGGTTATCCCGTATAAAAAAAAAAGATACTTTGAGTTATCCCAAAAAAAAGGATACTTTGGGTTATCTCGTAAAATAAAAAAATTAAAAAAAGAAAAAAAAGAAAACACAATCATCACAAAGTTTGTGTGTTGCGTGTCACGGTTTGAAGACTTCAAAGGCTCTCTCCGTTTATCTATCCGCTTCTTGATCTCCATCAATAAAATAGTTATAGCATTAATGTTTTATGTTTATCTTTAGTCCGAGTTTTCGTGATTTCACCGCTCGAACTGCAGGGGGTATTAGGTGATAAGTTAGTTGGCCCAAGCCCGACTTGTGAGTTGGGTCCATTAGGGTTTCTCTATATCTCACTCTATAAATAGTGGCTAAATAATAATATATCACAACCTACGGGGTTTTCATCATTTAACAAGAATGAGTAATTATTTTTGGTTTTTTTCACCTTTTGCAAAAAGACAATTTTACTCTTGACTAATTGATTAATGTTTTTTTTATGTTTATAATATTAATTTTAAGCAAATGTAATATGATAAACTTGATCAAAGTTTCTTATTTATATTTAGTAATGAACAATTACGATGACACTTCTCCAAAAAAAGGAAAGATGGATTAGGGTTGGTATTCTTCAACTTCATTGGTCGATTAGGGCTGGTTTTATTCGGATTTTATTCGGCTTTTAGGTGTTTCAGTGTGCTTAAAATTCTAACCCTAACTGCGGTTAGGGTTTTCAGTGTTAAAGACTGTCGGTGTCTTCCTGTTCATGTGTTGTGGTTTTTGATTAAGGATTAAGGGTGGATTGCTGATTCGAGTGTGAGCTGCTGAATGGAGCGCGGGTTCTTGAGTCAAAAAGGGAGTGGGGTGGGAGAGGGATAAAGGAGAAGGATAAGGTGTCTGATGTTGTATCACCAGCTAAGACTGAGGAGCCAGTGGTGAAGGAGAAGCAAGATACATCAGTTGATACATGTATTCCTAAAGTTGAAAATACATGTTTGAATTCGTATCTATCGTTACCTACGCATGGATCTAATTTGGCTAGTAATACCCCTGGTATGTCTTCGTATGCTAATGTTACTAGTGTATCGAGTAAGAAGGTTGTGAATATCCGTACTTTATTTACACTAGGGAGAATGGGATTGATGTTGTTGTGCCGGTGGAGTCGATCCGAGCTATTAGCGAAAGGTTTGCGAATATTGCTTATGGCTTCTTCTTGGGTAAGCGAGTGGCTTACCCCGTTGTTGCTAATTATGTTAGGAACACTAGGGGTAAGTTTGGTTTGGTTAAATCAATGCTTAACTCGTCTACTAGGTTATTCTCTTTCCAATTTAGCTTTATGGATGGTTTGAACTCAATGCTTGAGAATGGTCCATGGTTCATTCGCAATCATCCGCTTATTCTTCGTAAGTGGAATCCGGATGTTGATCTACTGAAAGAGGATGTTGGGAATGTGCCGGTTTGGGTTAAACTTCACGGTGTTCCCGTTATGGCGTTTAGCGAGGATGGTTTAAGTGTCATTGCTACGAAACTTGGTACTCCATTAATGCGTGACTCTTATACTTCTGGTATGTGCTTGCAATCATGGGGTAGGTCAAGCTATGCTAGAGTAATGATTAAACTTCGGGCTGACGTGAAGTTGAAAGAAAACATCATGGTGGCTATGCCTAAAATTATGGGGGAGGGGTATTATACATTACTGTTCGTGTTGAATATGAATGGAAACCCCCTAGGTGTTCGTGTTGTAAGGTCTTTGGCCATACTAAGGAGGAATGTCCCAAGAATATTAGATTGGGTGGGGCAAAGAACTTTAAGAAACGTAGTTAAACTTCTCGAGGTGTTCCAGTTGGTCCGAAGTGGGTTTTAAACCTTATAAATAATATAGACCCGTTTCTAAAAAGTCTAATGCTATCCCTAACGGTAATAAGAAGAAAGGTGTGGTACATACTAATGAGGTTAGTAATTCAAATCCATTTGATGCCCTTAATTCGGTTGATAATGTTGTGGAGTTAGGTACCAATGGAGGGACTACAAATTTGGTTAAAAACGGAGCTAATTCAAGTGGATCCTCTTTCATGAATTTTGAAAATAGTAGTACTTGTAATACTCCTATTATTGATAAAATTGGAAAGTTTGAAGATTTGCTTATTGATAGGCAAGCTATTCTTGTAGATGAAGCTGGTAATCATTTGAAGAGGGTAGAGATTCTGGATGATTATGATAGTGAAGATGAGGTTGCATCAGTTGATAATGATATGGCTCGTTTTTTGGCTTTAGAAAGGGTAGGCTTTGGCACTCAAAGTTTGCTGGAACAATGGAGGGATTCTTATGGTGGTGGTGACTATGATGAAGACCGATACGATGATGATATGTATGAAGGCCAAGATCTTCCCTAAGAGATCCAAGCTATATGCGATAATCTAGATATCCGAGTTCGAGGTTGCAAGAAGAAATAAATTTATGTTTCTTTTGTCTAGTCATTTTGTGTACCTTCCTTTGAGGAAGTAGTTATGCCCATCAGTGTTTTGAAAGGCTCAAGGCGCACTAAGGCGCAAAGGGCTTATGGAGCCTTGAGGCGAGGCACAGATCAAGGCGCACGCTTCATGAATATGAGTTGCATAAAATTGAAGTAAATTGTAATAGTTTAAGCGAAAATTTATAGATTAATGATGAATTAAATAACACTAAAATAGTTAATGTATCTAAAAAAATTGAATAGTTAAACTAAAAATACTAAGCAATGTATCAGATTCATAGCATGACGAGATTACGTTATCTCATGCGTAAAATAGAGGGAGGAGTCTATATGTGCACACACTTGAATTGAACGACCAAACACTCAAATTGATTTATTTATTTAGTTTCTAGGTAGTTTCTAGGTAATCTATTATTAACATATGAGGGCAATGAATGTTAAATTCGAAAAGAAAGTTTTAAAATATGTCACCTTTCCTAGGAGCTCCTAAGCTCAAGGCTCTATATCCCAAGACTCTGCGCTTTTTGTGAGCCTTGTGCATGTGCGGAACCTCGATCTGAAAAAATCCCTAAAGCTTGAGCCTTAGAGCCTAGGCGCGCCTTAAGGCGTGCTTTTTAAAACTTTGAAGCCCATGTAACGAGCGGATATGTGGGACTCACCCTCATCTTTTGTACTTAAATGTTTTTTTGCTTAATAAAATTTACTGGGAAAGCCCTTTACTAAAAAAAGGAAAGATGGATTATTAATTGAGGGCATTTACATATATCCTCTATTAAACTTTAAAAATTACATATTTTCTCAAAAAAATAAGTTTGCAATGCATGATATACAATATCTACGTCAAAAAAAGTCATTTAGTAGCAAAAAAGATTAGGCTAAGTGTGCGGCCATTGAATATGTTTTTCTCACTTTTCATTCTCTTCTTTGGGAGAATTAAAGAAAGATGTGATTACCTTGCTGAAGCGTATACGAAAGTTCTTCATGACTCAAAATATAGGAGCACGAGTTGTTATTTACATCTTTAAGAGAATTGATTTTGCTATAGTCGAATGATTGAGGGCCAAGATAATATCTCACATTCCCACTATTTTTTTTAAATCCTTGAGTTTCTAATAAGAAACCGAAAAAATCGAAACCGAATCGAAAAAACCGACCGAAACTAGAAACTGATGGTTCGGTTTTTAATTTTTCAAAAACCGAAAAATTTCGGTTCGATTTCGGTTTTTGTTCAAAAACCTAACCGTAAAAACCGAACCGAACCGAACCAAATCAGTTTTATAATAATATATAGTTAATATAATATAAATAAATAAATGATAACTAAAAATTTTAAATTTATATTTATTTTATGGATGAAATTATTATAATATATGTTATCTTAATGTTTATATATATGTTTGTCGTGTACGTGTGTTTACTTGACAATATGTCGTTACAATGACAATGATCATACTATGTGTATTTTCACATGCATGTGTGTGTGTGTTTCATTTATATGTGTATAATTGTAAAAATTTGTGTAAACATTATTAGACTCATATTGACAAATTTTTTTTTTAAAAATAACCAATTTTCTACGTAAAACAAGTTTATTAATATAAATTAGCAAAAACCAAATTTAAACGGTTTGAAACCGAAAAACCGAACCGCAAAAATCGAGAAACCGAAAAAACCGAACCGCCAAAAACCGAGCGGTTTCGGTTTTGGTTTTATAAAAACCGAATATTTCGGTTCGGTTTCGATTTTAGCCAAAAACCGACCCAAACCGAACCGTGCACACCCCTATAAAATGATACACACAAACATGTTTGAGTAATTTAGTTCACGGTTAGGGGTGTTCATCGGTTCGGTTATCGGATTGTTCGGTTTATTGGTTAGTTCGATTAATTTCTTTTTCTGGGTATAACGGTAAGTAGATCCGAACCGAACCAAATTCAAATTGGATTAAACCGAACCAAAAACATAACCAAACCGAATTCAAATTGGATTAAACCAAACGAAAAACCGAACTGAATAACCGAACCCTCATAACCGAAAAACGAACCGAATAACCCGATTTATATAATTATAATTATTTATTCATTTATTTATATAGATTTTTAGATAAAAAAATTCAAGATTAAAAAATGTCATATTTATATTAGGAAAGAGTTTTAATATATACTTTTTATATAAATATATAAAAAATAAATATATTTATATGAATTGATTTAGATTGCGAAAACCATAACCGAACCGAAAACTAAATATTTAATTTAGTTTGGTTTGATTTTGTAAAATTCGGTTCAATTATTTTCGATTTGATTTGGTTTCGGTTTTCAGTTTATTTGGGTATTACCCAAACAATGAACACCCCTATTTATGGGTCTTAGTTTAGTTTTCATAAATGGGCTCGTTAATTTTATGCGATCCATTCCAAACCAATCGAATGATGCAGAGTACAATCTTATTAATCAACAGTATTTTCACATATCCACCGATAATGAAAGAGAGATAAACATATTGCAATACCAATACATCTTTATTGAGAAATGATGTATGACCCTACTACATGTTAGTAGTATGTTACTGCTAAAACCGGTTTTTTTTAACCGGTTCGGTTAAATATAACCGAACCGGTTAGACCGGTTTTCGGTTTTTTAATCATACCGGTTTTTTACCGGTTTTTTTTTTTTTTTTTTTTTTATAACCGTTAATAGTTTTAAAAAAAACCCGGTTTTAACTACTTGAGTACTTGAGTACACTAATATGTTTTTAAAAAAACACTAATAGTTTTTAAAAAAACACTACTTGAGTACACTAATATAACCGAACACTAATAGTTTTTAAAAAAAATTTCTTTTTTGACTACTTGAGTACACTAATATGTTTTCGGGTGATGGCCATGCCGAAGCTCGAAATGTATTAGTATTTATATATTTTTAGTTGTATAATTGTATTGTTTAAATAAAAGTTATGGTTGTATTTTTTTAGTATGTTTCCGGTGCAAATAAAAAGTTATGATTGTATTTGTTTAGTATGTTTCCGGTGTATTGTTTAATTAAATGTTTGATAATTAACAATTTTATTAAATAAATGTTCGAAGTTTTAAATTCCGAAAAAAACCGAACCGGTATAAAGACCGATTCCGAACATTTATAACCGAAAAAAACCGAACCGGTAAAAAACCGATTCCGAAAATTTATAACCGAAAAAAACCGATTCCGAACATTTATAACCGAAAAAAACCGATTTTGGAAAAACCGAAAAAACCGAAACCGGTTATTAGAAAAACCGGTTTTTTTAAAACCGGTTTTCTAATAACCGAAAACCGGTTTTAACCGATTTATTTGCATCTCTAATTGCAATACCAATACATCTTTATTGAGAAATGATGTATGACCCTACTACATGTTAGTAGTATGTTACTGCTTTTATTTTTACTTAGGGCATCCTAACAAGTGTTTGAATCTATGATCCTATAACATGTTTCTACTTATATTTTTATTGACGGTATCCTGACAAATGTTAGAATTAACATTTTGGATAATAAGCATAGAAAAACATATTTGCTTGTAAGAAAATATGGAATAATATAACGTAGGACGATATAACAAAACTATCTTTATTTCTTTTCATCTTTTCTATATATCATTTCTTGTCCTACTTAGTCTTGCAATAATTGGTACTATCGATCACAGTATAGTATTCTTATTCCTTTATAATATGATATGATGCATGTTCCTGCTTTCAATATGCATTTGTAACGTCATCTGCATGCATGCCATGGACATGCCTTATATCTTATCTCCGTCGTCCACCTGATCCATTTTCGCGTTGACAGTTAAAATAAACCGCGGCTACTGGAGATCCGAGGTTGTAGAGCTCCGCAAAGTCTCTGGTGTTGAAGTTCTGGCGCCATCCTGGGGCGTACACAGTTTGTCGACCCAATTGCTGGAATAGAACAAAAACCATGCGATGAATTCCTATTGATGGTCTTGGGCTTTCATAGCACACGATTTCTTCACCTTTAACGTAACCAAATTTTTAGATTGAGTTAGACATGCTCAAAATCACTAGATTCTGACACCTGTTTATAAGTTCAACACTAAGAAAAGAGAACTTCGAAATTTTAATGTCATCGATCATACCTAATTAACCGAAAAAATAAGATATAAATTACTCGAAGTTTTGCCATTCGAAAAACCACCACATATATGATCAATGTTTAGGATTTTTGGTCATTATCTAAGTAACTATCGAAGATTGTGGCTAACTTTATTTAATGCAAAACATGTTTTTCGTATATCACGAACAAACAACAAGCTGCTTCGTGGCACGTTAGATACAACATGTTGGTGATTGATCGAGTCACACGTTACAGCTATGAACATGCCGTCGTTATTCGCTTATTATGATCGAGAAATAATGTTCATACATGTACTTAAGTCAATAAAAATTTATAAGTCATAATATAATTTTGATAAAAATAAGTAACAATCAGGTTTCGATGAGTTAAACAACATAATGTAACTATGCTTTTTCAAGGTAAAAAGAGTACGTTCTAATAGTAAACGTTAGAAAAAGATTATGATGAAACTTTAGGCAAAATATATATATAAAACTTACCAAACCGTGCTCCTGTGGTCGCTGGGATATTAGTAACCAGCCTATATAATTTACAGGGAATAAAGTGTTAGAATATATTGACTAATTAATATTCACATGCAAGAGACTAAAGTTTTAAACTTTAAATCACTAAAATATAATTCTGCTGGTTTTATAGCAACGTGCATGGAATAAATATAAAGCTAGAAAGCGAAAGGTGCAACCAGAAAAATGAAGTGATCGAGAGAACCTAGTACTATATATCAAAGCTTGCTCTTTCTATTATGTGGTGGTACCTATTACCTTTTATTATGGGATTTCCTGCCAAAATAATACTAATCATTATTTTAGTCATTTATATTTTTATATAATTAATAAATATCTTAAATATTTTTAAATACATTTGATAAACATTTTTAACGACAAGGGAGTGGACCCCACGCTGGTTAAGTTTTTGTGTCGAATTTTCGTGGGCCCCATTGATCGTCGCTAAAGCGTTGACTGGTCGTCACCTAAACGTTTAGCGAGAACCTATGGCGACAATAGCTTGGCATCGACATGTTGTCGCCGAGGTGTGTAGCGACGGCAAGACTCAACCTTTGACAACGACATGCGTCGTACCAAAAAGTTGAAATTGTTGTAGTGCGTAGTACGGTAATGGTAACGTGAAAAGAAAAACCGTCTCCATTGATTTACCCTAATTTCCCTACCCGTTGTATAGTTTATTTAGTTTTAGCTACTCAACTAATTGAAATCTTAGTTTTCGTTTAATGTGGTATCTAAACAACCTATAATGCATCTTTGACCCTCCATTTTTATTTTTATTTTTACGATATCTATATACAAATTATATGTACCATTAAGTTATGCATCAACAGCTACACATATTGACCGGTGAACACAGGTAATTAATGTAATCTTTAAAACACTCACTTAATAAAAGTATCATTAAAAAAACAAATGTACTAACAAAATAAGCGGCTTAACACTCTCCCTAAAATTTGTAAGACATTTCATGACAAACTTTTTTTTACATATTGTATAAACTAATGAAACACAAAAAGTAACAGATTCATATATCTCAAGAGTTCTTAGACCTTAAAAATAACAAAACTACCTCCAAAATACATGATTTTTTATGTTCTAACTTTCAAAATAAGAAAAGACAAAAGAAGTTAGAAGTGGTCTCATTTAAGATATCATCATCTACCTTAGAGCTTCAATCTGAAAAGTAATTGTCATAGTAAATAAAATAATAATAGAAAGCCATTATTCATCGAAAATTTTAATTAGAAAGTACCCGCCGTCGTAACACGCGGGTACCCTGCTGGTTACAGTTAAATAAAAAACATGGTATTCTTAAGTTTTTTCCTAACAACTCTAATTTCGAAACCCTTCACAATTAGAGCTTTTAATGAAAATTAAAACATGCAGTTTACATCTAATAGAAAAAAAAGTTTAATCATAAAGAACATCTTACCAATGCAAGTATTCCCCTAAGTTGGGGTTACTTGGACTTGGAGCATCAGGATCCACCATCACCTAAAACAACAATAATAATGAAACTAAAGTCGCTTAATTATTGTTTTGACGAGTGATCTCTAAAGAAAAGAAACGAAAGAAAGCAAGATAATTGAGAATAAAAAATGAACCAAACGTACTAATGTGTGAAAAACGCGCATATCGTCACCCTCAATATCAACTCTCGGTTGGTTCACAATTTGAGAGGGTTTTAGCTCGCACCCGTTGCTTACTTCCCTGTCATCATAGGAGACAAAGAGGTTGATGGACTTGGTGAAACTATCAAGAACATCGCCTATTACACGTCCAATAACCAATGGATTCCTATCCCTAGGCATATATAAATATGAGAATTCTGAACAATTCTTTTGATGGAGTTTGTTTCTTCCAAGTGTTATAGTTCATGTATTGGTTTCAATCGTGTTGGTATTTATTCGGATTTTTAGAGTTGGAAAACATAGCATGGGGCATCACGGAACACCTCATGCAGTCACACAAAAACATATTCTCTTTGAGATGTGATGAGCTTCCATAAATGAATGATTCTTGAATGAAAAAATAGACAAGTGGCCAAGACATAGTGATAGAGGGGTTAAATCGTTGCTATATCACTCCATATATGGTAACCATGGAATCTAACATAGAGTGATAGAGGGGTCAAATCGTTGCTATGCCAATCCATATATGATAACCATGGAATCTTGAAGTATGTATGCCATCACAACAGGAATATAATTCTATCATGCCAAATTCACAATCCCCTCTTTTTTAGTGGCATCTCAACGCCATCTCATCATCCCCTCTTTTAACACTCACACATCAAAACACCCTCACTAGTAACATGCCAAATTCCCCCTTTTGGAACCCACCTACCCATAATTTTATTTTTTATTATTTCAAACATATAAAAAATCCCCCATTTGGGAGATACTCACCCACAATTTTATTTTCTTTTTCATTATTTCAAACAAACTAAATTTTATTCATTCAAATAAAAATTCAGATTACAATACGGAAATTAAAAAAAAGTACAAAATTTTAAAATCAATACGAAAACTAAAAATCATAGCACGAAAAGAAAAACACAATAATCCTATTTGTTCTCATTATGCATCCATTTAACTTTGTGACTGGTATTATCTAGCATTTCTCCCACCAATTTGAACATATAAAAAATTTCCCCTTTTGGGAGATACCCACCCACAATTTTATTTTCTTCTTCATTATTTCAAACAAATTAAATTTTATTCATTCAAATTAAAAAAACATACGGAATTCTAAAAACAATACGAAAACTAAAAAACATGGCACGAAAAGAAAAACACAATAATCCTATTTGTTCTCATTGTGCATCCATTTAACTGTGTGACTGGTATTATCTTGCATTTCTCCCACCAATTTGAACAAAGCACTATGAATCTCGTAATCTTTCCAACCTTCAGCTTCTAAAAAATTGTCAATCACATCACGTTTTTTTTTGCGGAATGTCTTTGCATTCCGCATATGCTCTTTAGCGGCCCTTGCTTGGTCAAACAAGTTACATCAACAATCGTTTCCTGACGAATGATATCCTCATTAATTTTTTTTATGAAATAACGCTTTGATTTCATCGACATTGTCGATGAAATCAAAGCATTATTCGACAGTATGTGGGAGAGAACAAGCCATAAGATTTTTTGGGTATAGAGAATGTGTTTTTGGTAAAGAGTGTGTTTTATGATAAAATGGGGTGATATTATAGTGTGTAAGATATAATTTTTTTTAAATAGTCATTATAAAACGGTATGTTTTTTTTTCCTTTTCCTCCGCCACTTCCATGACAGTTTACTGGCGCCGTGTCTTTTTTTCACAAATGGCGCCAGGCTCCGATGTGGTGGCGCCGGTTTGGGGCACCAAATTGCATGCCAAGTTGAAATGACGCCTTCCCCATGTGAACACATCGTAGGCTCTAATATTAGCACCAAAGAGCTTAGTAGTTTAGTGAACCTTGCCACATGTGTATGCCGAGAAAAATAAACTTAACAAACATAATAACAATAGTAACCAAAACAAACGACACACGTAATTACGTGTTTAATATTGATTGTACATATATTTGTGTAGATATACGAGCGAGTGAATCGTCGACCTAAAGGTTCTCTGATCCGTTTAGAGGTTTGATAAGTGAGTGTTCTCTCTGTGTTGATGCAAATCGTTTGTTGATAATTGCATGTGGATTTTTATTTTTGACAATAACCCTTGGTTCACTGCAAAAACTTTGGCAAAACTAGCCGTAAGCTGTATGTTGTATGTTGTAAGCTGTAAACTGTAAGTTGTAAGCTGTTAACTACAAAGGTGTTAACATGAGCTACAAGCTGTATATTTTTTTTCAACAAAAGTGTTTGGTAAATTAGCTGTTGACTGTAATTATAAGATGTAAAATGACTTAAAAGGACATATTTAAATAGAATATGATATGGCAGTAATTTACAGTTTTAATAACTCCTAACAATTTTAAAAGCTTCATCAATCAGATTTTCATTTAGGAGCTACTTGTTTAAAATAAAAGTTTAAAGTAAGTGCATCCAAACAGAGTTACTTATTTTGAAAGAGATTATTTTTGTAACAAAAAGCTTACAGCTCCAAAAAAAAGCTTCAAAAAGCTCTTGCCAAACAGGCCCAAAATATTTATTGTTTCAGAATTTACCTGTTGTAAAGCAGGTAAATTTAAGCAAGCAAGATCTTTTATATGCAATGAAGGGTTGGTCGTGTCATTTGACATTTCTGATTCGTTCCAAGTATTTGGCTCGGGCGTATGCTAGTGTATCCATGATGTAAGCCCATCACAGAAATCCGCATTTGTTGAAAATTTAAAGACATTAAAAGTGTCAAGACTCATGACCAAGGTTATTATTACCTCCGTCAATATGTGTTCAAGGACATCCTCACAACACTTGGAAAAATTAAAGCTAATTTCGGATTTTCAGCCAACAAATTTTAGGCGACTGAGTATGGGAATCAAATCATCGTTCTAAGATTCTAAATGAGACCATTGCCCTTGCATTACTTCCAACATAACTGGTGAAATTTAGAGAACTATTGAACGTGTCTCGAAAAAAACCAGCAACGAGATGAATCAAAACATTTTTCAAAATTGAATAGAGGTGGCAAACTGATCGAAAATAGAAGCTGAGCTAAAACAGGTAATTTGTTGTACGGGTCAAGTCAGGTTAACCAAAAACACTTTATCAGAAGTGTGTAATTTTTATAATGAATTAGCATGTCGTGTATGGTTACAAAAAACATATTGCCACAAATTAATATTAGAGTTGCTACATATGTGAAAAACACCAAATTTCCATAAATTACTAGTCATATTTGCAAAATCGCGATGTTTAAAACTATCACATTGTCAATAAACGGATGAGGTTTTTCTTCATCCAGGTTATTGTATATTTAGAGCCTCACAATTCACACTCACAACTCACGTATGTAAAGAGAAAAAGTAAACTAATAATAATGGTTATTATACAAAAAGTTACTATACTTTCCCAAAAAGTTTGCCTAAGTTACTCAACTTTTATTTTGTTCACTTAGGTAACTAAACTTATGAAACATGACGTTTGAGGTTACTCAACTTTGCAAAAATATACGTAAACATCATTGAACTTGTAAAAACATGACATTTATGTTACTTAACTTACCTAAAAATATACGTCTAGGTTGCTTGGATTAACATTGAAATTATAGGGGTGTATGTTTATCAAAAGTTCAGTAACCCAAGTGAATAAAATAAAAGTTGAGTAACTTAGGCGAACTTTTTGGGAAAGTATAGTAACTTCTTTGTCTATTAACCCCTAATAATAATGGAAAAGGAAAGACTTCTCTCTCTTACATGCATTCACAAATGCATGACACATCATTTTATAAAACATTTTGTGAGAGTTTTTTTGTGGTTCTAGCAAACCTCATATATATAGCCTTACAAAGCTAACTACCTTACATGAAAATAGGAAACACAATGCTACTAACTAAAGAACGGGTACTACCCACTCTCCTCACAAATGTCCAACATACTCGGTCAAAGCACACTACCAATAACTTGATTCATCCCATGATCTTTTACCCTTTATGTAATTCAAATACTAAAATACTTAATATACTACTCCCTCCGTCCCAAAAGTATAGTCCACGTTTCCTTTTTGGGATGTCCCAATTTAATTGTCCACTACTAAAAATAGATAGGAAAGTTTGATCAAGTTTACCATATTACCCTTACTTGAAATTATAATTACAAACTTTAAAGAAGACATTAATTAATTAGCTAAGGGTAAAACTGTCATTCTGCTAAAAAGTAAGAAAGAGAAAGCTGTAATAAATGCACTTTTATTAAACTGTGTGTTTTTTGTCGGGGGACAATAATTTTCGGACGGAGAGAGTACTATTGTTGTAGTTGTTATTGTTGCATTGAATATGGGCCACCTACCTCGTCCCTTTACAATTAAATTCATTCACTAATTATGGTAATACACATTTTAGAAGTAATGTGACGTCGTTTTGGCCCCCTAGCTACAGTAATATGAACAATACGTTTGCTATAGTGACCGGCCCTTTAGGCTCCCAATTTGGAAATCAAAGTTCAAGAATAAATTGGAGGTAGAAGATAAAAGATGGTAAATGGAAAAAAGTGAAATTACAAAAAATTACCCTCTGTGTGCCCATCACGTGGTTTGGAGATGACGAGATCATATAAGGGTCGGTAGGAATTTGACTTCACGTGCTAGGAAATCAACGCATTGGGATGTCTGCAGTGATTTGCTCCGTGTAAGGACTAAATATAAAATCTGACTAAACTCAGGGACTAACGATGTAATTTACTCTTTTTTTAAGAGAGATGAAAAAAACAAACAAAAGCTAAACAGTATAAAAAACCAAAAGGCTAGGGATGTTTGGTTGGTCACTTTAACACATAAATTAAGAAAATATTTTTGATCGAATCCTTTTCTAAAACAGTTTTGAATTAGAATATGTGTCTAAAAATTACTAGTACTAAATACAATAAAAATGCATACTTCAGACATGGAGCAATTTATCTATATTTTTAGGCTAATGATTTGCACACTCTTATTTTTTATCCACACACTTCATTCCGCCTTTAACCAGTTGTACTTTTATTGAATAATGTTTTGCCAGTTTGTACATTTGAGTGTATGGATAAAAAATAAGAGTGTGCCAATCAACTCCCAAATAGCATATATTGCATTTCACGTGATATTATTGTACTTAACTATAACTTATAACTTTGAATATTTGAATATCGCTTGTAACCGTTAAAAGTTATTGCAGCGATGATGCAAACTTGTAGTAACATGAAGTAAGTCACAAAACTTTTGCAGAATACAATTGTAGCTTGTCTTGACTTATGAAACTGAGTACACAAGAGCCTTGAGATTGTGAATACTTGACATCGAATGCTAACGTGGTTTGAAACTACGTGTCACGGGTAAACTTGGGTTTTTTTTGAAAATTTTCTGGAAACTTGTCTTATGTTAATCCCACATGAATCAAAGAGAAGAAGTATGCTTCGTTATATACTCCGGTGCGTCGTAGTTCCTATGACTTTGGATAAGAACCCATGACTCATGTCATAGTCTATCAATCGATACAAGTGATTATTTTCTTCATTTTTTTATAGATCTATACTATGAGAAAATAATTTTACTAAAACTTAAAAACCAGTAATATCTTAAACTTAAAATACCCAACCACATTTAAAAAAAATACTATATCGTAGTGTTTGGTATGTTGTAATCAAAAGGGGAATGGAAAAGATTATTATGATGGAATGAAAAAATGTTGTTTGTTTACATTTATGGAATGTAATGTTCATTACGAGGAATGGCCTATTACACCAAAACCATTCCTTAGGGGCCCCTACTTTTTTTTCATTCCATCTTGTAATGGAATCAAATTACATAAAACTCCACTATTAACTAACATATTAAAATAACGTCCTACCATTAATGAGTATTTTAGTCTTTTTATCATGATTTCATTACATCTTACCATACAAACCAAACATGGTTAATAATGGTAATGAATCATTACATTCCACTGTTTATTCAATTACGTTGGTTATTCCATTCATTTGACATTTCATTTCGTCCTACCAAACGAACCCTATATATTTATCATTTCAACTATATCGCTATTATATAAAAGAGAAAATATTTTTACTTAAAAACTTTCATTATAAAAAGTGTTAATTACCAATGTGCTTTTATGTCTTGCAACAAATGTTATCTCATAATGTTCTTTTTAAAATAATGTTGTTTCCTAAAATTAGATAATCTTTACCAATTTATTATTTTACATATTTATCCAATCTTTTTTTTTGAACGGCGAAAGTATATAGAAACTAGCAAGGAGCTAGAGAACAATCGACGATATCAAGACTCCCCCTTGATGTATGCTCTTACTCGTTTGGGGCACCAAGGGATCGATTTTACGAAAATTATATGCTACAAAACAAAGTTAGAGGTACAAGTGCAAGACAAATATCTTTTAAGCATAACACTAAATTCAAGTCACCCATAGGGGAGTTTCATTCAATAATCAAGAAACTCATACAATAGTAAACATAATTAAATAACTCCTACAACATGCAATGAAAATAGAGCTAAGACGAACAAGGGATCATTAATCCATAAATTACACTACAATCTAAACATACTACATGAGGTAGATAAAGATAATACTACATAAGTCCTAGATGATTCATGATTCATAGGGGACGACTTTTAAGCAAAAGGTTGGGGTGACACATTATGAGATTTTTTGAAAACGTTTCAAGGTGGAGGTGAAAAGTGTGAGGTGATTGCGATAGTGAGAAGATACTCAAGATGACCAAACATGATGTTCATCTCATCTCTTAAGGTTAAGCAAAGATTTTGGTTATGAGAACAACATATGCATGTTGACCCATGATAGTCATGATAGTTGTAGTAAAGAGGATGACCCATGATAGGTGGTTGAGGTTGTAGTGGAGAAGGTGGTGATGAAGTATCAAGAATGTGATCAAGAGGAGTGATTGGTGACAAAGAAAGAGTGATATCCAAAGAGGGATGACTTTGAAGTGGTTGAGGGTTTGAAGGTCTAGGAGGAACATCTGAGATGTTGTCAAGCAAAGGGTTTAAAGGTTGAGGAGAAGTTGGTTCATTTGATGATGGTGGTAAAATTTTAAGTTTTAATTGAAAAGAAGAAGATGTATTCTCTTGGCTTGATGAGGTTTCATTAATTGATGAATTTTTTGATGGTGCATTTAGAGGAGTTGGAGATGAAGAAGTTGTTGTAGAAGAAGGTGTAGTGAGGTTTTCAACATCATTTATGAGATCAACAAAGAGTTGTTTTGAGGGTATGATGGTGAGTTTGATTTTCTTAAAGCCATGGGAGGAAGATTCTTGAGTGGAATCCATGGTAGAAGGGTTTGAAGAAGATGAAGATAAGAAGAGTGAGAAAGATGACTTATTTAATTAGGAAGCATATGATTAAAGTGACAAAGCATGAGGATTAAGAAGATAGATTCCAAAAGTGGTTTAGCAAAATGCAAGAAGTTTAGCTGGGCCTAGAAGAGAGAATAGTCAACTGCACAGAAAATCAGGTGGTCACAGTAAAATTCTCATAACTCTGATGGCGGTCCCAGATATATTTGGGGGCCGCACAGTATTTATGGGGGCCACTTTCTGGAGGAGCAGAATTTTTCTAATTTTTCAAATTTTTGTAAAACATGTCCAGAAAAAGTTTCCTAAAGACGCCCTTTTGCAGTCAAT
>BQNB010025743.1:0-59311 GCA_026074375.1 Tanacetum coccineum
TAGTCATCGAGGACATGCTAGCAATCTTGCTTTGCCTGGAGACATTTCATCTTGGTCACCGATATTCCCCTCCCAAGTTTGTTATTCTCCAATCCGAAAACGAACCGCCCTGGGAGCCATATGATATGAGGTACATAACCATGAGCCTTGAGGACAAGGCTCGTTTTGAGGGGTGGAGTATTGATACGTGCATGATGAGTTAAGGAACAAGTCTTCACCGGATGTTGATACAATGTGCCCATGATCTCCATTTTTGCATGCATGTATTTAGGAATTGAAGAAGTGGTTATAGCCACATTGTATTAGAATTCACGTTTCATTTTGAGTCCATGTTTTCCAGAACTGTTCCTAAATACTAGGCTAGTGGCAGTTAGTGTTTTTGAAGTATTTAAATGTAGTTTGTTTCTATGAAATGGTTATGAAAAGAATATTGTTTGAAGTCTAGTTTCTTCTCTTGTTTTCTTGGAGTCTTGCCCGCTCTAAGGGCCTTATCATCTCGTCTTCTTATCTTATTCTTGGGAGATTGACCATCTATAATCGGTCCATATCAATTTTAAATTGATAAGGACTACTTGAGGCGGTCAATCTCCAAGCAAAAGATTAAGAAGAGAATACTAATCCTACTAAAACTACTAACTTTTCTAATTCATTTTTTCTTCTGTGCGTTTGAAACATACAAATTACATATTTATAGAAAAATAGAACATGTACTAGCTACTATCCTATAAACTAGGAACAATAAGGGAAACATGGGAATGTGATATTCACTGCATGGAAATGACTAATTCAAAGTTACACGTGACTGCTTATTGAGATAGTGAAGATAGCAATTAACTACTTAGGACATGGTCTTAACATGTGCATGAGACTTGGACCATGTATCATATCAATACTCCGCGCCTGAAAACGAGCCTTGTCCTCAAGGCTCATGGTTATGTACTTCAGATTATGTGGCTCCCAGGGTGGTTCGTCTTCGGATTGGAGAATAACAAACTTGGGTGGGGAACATTGGTGACCGGGAGGAAACGTCTCGACACAACGGAATATGGCTAGCATGCGCTCGATGAGCGGGGCACGACCATAAGTCTCATTAAGGGTGTTTCGATGCAAGATGGCAATATCATGTGGCAGTTCTGGTTTCTTGTGAGTTGGGTTGGCATGCAAACCGGACAAAGGGGAAAGGGGAATGTGTGTGTCAACCTCGGTTTCGATCTTGGCGATAGAAGAAGCGGAGTCGGTGACCAAGTTAGCCATGGTGTTGTTGGGTTTATTAATATTGGTAGCGAGAGATGATGTTTCGGTGAGGACCTTGGTTGTGGTCTCAATGATGTCGGTGTTGGTGTTGGAGGTGGAATCATTGGACTCATTTTTTGTGATGGCGGGTTGGCAAATAAGTTTCTGTAAGGTTGTTTCGAGTCGGGTATTGGACTCGTTTGTAGTGAAGGTGGTTTGGGAAGTGATTGAACAGGGTTTGCTGGGTAGATGGCGGCGAAGCGTTTCACAGCGATTTCAACCGGTTTTAAACTAACCAAGTTCAAACTACGTTCAAAATACTGAGATGATATTCCCCAAATCATCTTCTCCGTCCACCAAAATAACAACAACTCAGTAAAATCATAAACTCCTCACAGTGTTGGTCGATAAATAACTCAATATGACATTATATACACTTAATACCTTTAGTAGAGCCTGGTGTGCTGCTGATAGAGACCAATTAGAGGTCAATCTCCTAAGATAGATAGCTATTTGAGTTAGCAACTCTCTAAGAAATTAAGAAAGGAACAAGACTATTTTTTAACACATTTTCTTCTCTGCTTCATTTCATAAAGTAAAGCTACAAATAAATACTAGAAAGATAATACCACTATCCCTAAACTTTAGGACCTAATAAGAGAACATGGAATAAAACGTAGGAGCAGCAGTACATTGTGGCATAACCACTTCTTGTTCCTAGGTGCATGATTTCCTTTTGTATGGCATTGGACATCTTTGTAAAAACATCTTAAGACTTAGTCTTCATGTCATGTACGTATCATAATACGAGTACTATGTAAAAGGATTTATCATAAATTAACTAACCTAGGATTCCTGTGTAGTAGGAAAGAGGAACATCAGTGTACTGAATCTTTACCAACGTTTGTGTGTCAGTGATCAAGCTATATTCTTCCCAATTAATCATCCCCCAAAACAAGTCGCCTTTCTTGAAGTCAGGGTGAATTGATTCCAAAACTCTTGCCACTCCAAATCCACTTACAGGCTGTAATAATCAATGGTTGGTTTCAATGGAAATCTTGTTCTGTTTCCTACCATAAAAAAATTCTCCACTTCTTTCTTTCTTCCAAATAACACAACCATATGTTGTTTAGTGGTTTTCAACTAGTTTCGGTTATCAAAAACACATAGACAGGTACCTAAATTTATGAATATACACTCACGGATGCCGTGTGCAATACCATTTAGTATATGATAACTAAACTTGCCGATTAAAAATACATTGTAACGATTAGCTTTAATATTTATGACTCTTTTTTTTATCACTAGCGCCCAATTGAATTAAAGTTTAACAAGTATTTAGAACAACATTTCATATATCGTCAACATTTTGATTTTGGAAATGATTTAGATGCCACAACTATCTAAAGAGGCATATATTTTGAGGCCTTATGCACACCTCGCACACCCTCCCTCGTATATGGCTCTGAATATACACATTAAAAGGACTTCTATGTATCCAATAAGTAACACTTTATAATAACTCATAGATAATGTGCAAAACAATAGTATCGATCTGTTGTGAGAAATGAGAAACATACCGAGCCAGGAGTGAAAGACGGAATGTAACTTGCTTCGGTGGCCTTGCTCATACGACCCCTCATATAAGGGTCGCATGACAAATATAAATTCTTACACAATATTAGACTGCCATCCTTAGGGAGCTCCAAACGAATGGTAGAATCACAAGTAACTTCCATATCAGATGCTTTTGGATACCCATTCACGTAGTCTTTGAATATAACTTGCTTGTTTCTCGCTACCAACACCTCGTCTCCCATTTTTATGTATTCAAGTGATTAGTTGGTCGTTCTATATAAAGATGATGAATATAAACTTTTTATTGAGCAAGATGAATATAATAGTAATAAACTTTGATGTGTATACAACTATTTATAGGGACGCGGATATATATAAAATAAAATAAAAGTGCGTGTGAATTATTAAAGTTGTGATATTACACAGGCCCCAACGATTTATACTTTGGAGTGTAGCTATCTGGAATATGAAAATTTGATGAATGTTGATCTTGTAATGGAAATTAGTTATAAATTAAGTGGTTTACACATAAATCAAACTCATTTTAAAATTTTAGTTTAGTATACGAAGATATAAGAATTTGCTCGTATTTAAAATTTCAATTTTTACGTAAAAAAATTTCATATTGTACACAATTTGCAAAAGATTTTAGTTGGACGAAAGATTTAACTTAGTTTAAATGACGTGCATATTAAGTTTTATGTTGTTTAAATTTAACTATTGGTAACATATTGTACACAATATGTGTGTTTAAAACACATGATCAACGTTGATGAAGTTAACATATAACGTTTTTTTAATGTTTTTCCAGATTTCCTTATATAAACCTTAAATATGAATTATATTAGTCGTTGTTATAAGTAAAATCGCGTATATTTGTTTTCATATCGCAGTAATTTGTACTTACATTTTATATTTATACTCATGTTAATAATAATTTAACCGTAATTAATATTCAAACCCGTGTACGATGCGAGTTTAATAACACATGATGAACGTTAATGAAGTTAAAATACAAGCTTTTTTTAAAATGTTTTTCCAAATATGCTTATATAAAATTTATTTAGAATTACATTTGTCGTTGTTATAAGTATAATCGCGTATATTTGTTTTCATATCACAATAATTCGTGCTTCCATTGATATTTATATTCTTGTTAATAATAATTTAGCGGTATTTAATACTCAAACCCACTTGGATGTCATTGTGAGCTCGAATCACTAACAACTAACTTGTCGTTAAAAAAAAATAATACTCAAACACGTGTATGCATGAGATAAACTTATAAAATGGAATAACAATGAGTCATTATTAAACGCATATAGTAATAATAACATATATTTGTATGTGTTTTTTTCCTCCACCAAAATTTTCATTATCATTTCCTTTATACTCGTAAAAGAAATTTTGAGCATCTAATGACTTCGTGTTCAGCTGGCTTCGCCCCTGCATCGGTCTATTCTATCGGTCGAGCCTGGGGAGGATGTGTCACCCCAATGCATCCTTTAGGTTCGATGTGTCCTGCATGAAGAAAAGCAAGAAGTCCGTTGTTACTTAGACCGAGTTGTGTGTGAGGTTTTGATGGGATTTTTATTAAATGGTTGGTGTGTGTGGGTTTTTTTTATTAAATATTTTTAGTGGTTATATTTGTGTTTAAGTGGGTTATATTTTTACTTGATCCTTTTAGTACGTATAAATATATAATAAATATAAATATAAATGCGTAAGGAAAAAGATCAATGATAGTAAGTATTCCAAAAGATTTCATGAAAATTTGCTTTTAACCAAAGCAAAATCTAAAATCTCCCGGGTCGTAGTCCCAACGAGGTGTGAATTGAAAATCGAGAACGTTCGTGATCGCGCGTTTGAATGGGATTAAGATTTTTGGTTTGGATTCCTAATTCTACAATTAAAATTCAAAAACGAATAGGGAAAACTTAAAAACGAAAGCAAACGAGGGATTTAAACCTAAAAACGAGAACGGGGTCAAATCTCGTTCTTTAAAAAAACAAAATTATGAAATTTTAACTCTACGAACGCAAATTTAATTTTCCTAAGTCCTAAATGATAAAAGAAAATTTTTTAAAAAAGAATTATATTTTTTTGATTTTTATTTTATTTAATATGAATTAAAAACAGTTTTAATAAGAAAAATTAATTAAAAATACTAAACTATTTATAAAAAATCTGAAAAAAATTACAAAAAGTAGCTTGAACTATGCTAAATCTAATAAAAATAAGCTGGGCTACACAGCTTATCAAAATAAGCTGTTAAAAAGCCAAAACGGGCTTATAAGCAAAACTGGGAAAACGTGTATAAAAGATTAATGTGTGCAAACTAGAACGGAAAAGACCCAAGGGCAGAGTGGTTTGTGTGTGTTGTGTTAAAAGCTTTGGTTGAGGTTGTGAGGTCCAGGGTTCGAGCCTTGCTCACCCTAGACTTCACAATTTCCCAAAGTTTTTTATTTTGAAATTTTTTTTATGGAAAAGCTTAAAGACCCGAAAATAAGCAATTTTAATAAAAACAACCTTTTTAGAAACCACAAATAAGCACTAAAATAAGCTAAATAAAACTGGCAAAAATGGCTTTTTACACTAAGTCCTAAAGAGGCTAACTGTTGGCTACTTAAAACTCAAATAAGCTAGGGGAAATGAAAAATAAGCTAAGACAGATAGACTCCTACACCTAATAAGCTAGTCTAAATGAAATAAGCAAGAAAAAGCAGACGGATAAGCTAAAAACTCAAATAAGCTCTTATGGACTGTTTGTCATCACAGTCATAAAAGATCACTTAGAAAAAACTTGAAAACAACTTTAAATCCTTTAAACTTTTTAAAAACAGATGGAAAATGACTCAATAAAGCTTGAACAAGATTGCCAAGTGACCCACAAGTTTTTTAAAATCAGTTCTGACCCACTTTGGGTCTTGACCCAAACACCCCTTTAAATAAGAAAAGTCAAATTTTAAGCTTATTAAGAGGGTTTTAAGCAAAGAGTTTTAAAGATAAATAGCAACAAGGCAAAAATAAACAGAAATAAGCACAATGTAAACAAAGATAAGCACTTAAATTAACAAATAAGCAATAAGCAGTTAAGAGGATATAAAGGACAGTTTCAAGTAAAAACATAAACTAAGGACAAATAAGCATAAAATAAATTCAAATAAGCATTAAACAACAGTAAATAGCAAGAATAAGCAATAAATAAGCAAAAATAAGCTAATGAACAGTAAATGGCAAAAATTTAAAAGAGAGCTTACAAGAGGTCCTTAGCTTTTGGCAAGACAATAAGCTCTCAAAAGCTTATAAACCAATTTTATATGCTTCCCAAGAAGCTCTAAACCAAGGCCATCCAAGATACACTTTGCTCCTTGCTTTCTTGGACAGATTCTTTTTTTTTGTGAATTTTTGATTTTTTAGACAGAAAATTAAACAAACTTTTAAACAAGCTTTGAATGATTCCAAAGCTTAAATAAGAGCTTAAAAACAGTGATTAAATGACAAGTAATGTAAAAGACAAGTATTTAAAGAAAAGCTGAAAATTTTATTAACTTAATAAAATTACAATGCAAGTAAGTAAATGACAAGTATTTAAATGACAAGTATTTAAATGACAATTAAAAGTAAATTGCAGTATTTAAAATGATACAAATTTTGGTAATACAAATGCATGGACTTAACAAATTCGACAAAAGTAAATAAGCTACAAATGCCTGGACTTTTCTAAGAGAGTTCAGCTTGTGTGTTTTCTTTGTGAGGGAGTCTTCAAAGTTAATCATAGCCATCTATCTTGCTTTGTGCCCAAGGTCTCAAATCGTGTCCCTTGATTGTTTTCAGCCAATGGTATGTTGAGGGATTGCCAAGGTGGCAATTGGAGTGTAGTGAGGTGGGGTGAGGGTTTGAGAGTGATGTTTTGGCTGGGGTGAACAGTAAACGAGGTGGGGGAAAGGGACAGGGGAGATTGAATAGTGACAATGGTGGGGTTTGTTATTTGGCGGGAAATGGGTTTAAGGTATAAGTTTGAAAGTTATAGGGGATTTGGCAGGATAGGTCCTTGAACTTGTATGGTTATTTTACACCCATCGTCCTTGTGATGATAAAAGGTTTAGGGTTTGGCAGGTTTGGTCCTCAAGGGTGTATGTTGTTATTACACCGAAAGTCCTTGTGGGTGATACAACTTTGAGGACTTGGCAGCTTTGGTCCCTTTTTTGTATAAAAAAGGGATATGGGCCATTTAAGACTTAAAGGCTTATAAGTCTTGATATAAATGCACTAATGGGTTGACCCGACCCATTAGATGGGTGCGGGTGGGCCCATTAAGTGTTTTTTCGGTTTTGGCCTCGGCTTTGACTGTTGACTTTTCGGGGTTGACTTTGTTGACTTTTTGACTTTGGCTTTTCCACGCTTTTTCATTCCGTGCTCGGTTTTGTCCGTTTTTGCTTGATTTTTCGTCCTTTTCTCGGATATCTGTTTCCTGCACAATATATATGAAAACATACAAATACAATGTATTTTTGGTACGTTTTTGATCATTTAAGTCCGGTTTAAATGGAAATTGGTATGTGTTATTAAGCACATACCAGTAGTCATGACTCATTCACTCGTAGGGCTGAGCAAAGTAACCCATAAACCGACCCGACCCGACCCGACCCGACAAACCGACCGAAACCAGGCCGAACCGAACCGAACCGAGCTTATTCGGTTCGGTTTTCAGTTTAGAAAATGTATTTCGGTTTGATCGGTTCGTTTGGTTTCGGTTCGGTTCGGTTCGGGTCTATTTAGTGTGTATTCGGTTCGGTTCTCGGTTGACAAAATTCCCTTATTCAGTTTCGAGCCAGTTTCGGTTTTTGTCGGTTTGATTTGGCTCTAACCCGATGCTCACCCCTAAATTCACTCGTTATAACCACTTGCTCATGAAAATGATTGTAGAAAAAGAAAACTGAGTTGTGACTTAAATAACGATCATGACTTCATCATTACGGACAGCCTTAGGTCATTTGTTCGAGAACTCACAATAATTTAAGTCTCTAACGCTTAATAATTTGGAATGTAGCATGTGGTAAAGGACCAAAGGGTACGTATTTTATTACAATGTGGGCCAATTGAAAAATAGTCTTAGATGGCTGCCGTCGACATTCGCGTCTCTACGACCGGTTGAAACATTTTTTTTACATTAAAGGGAAAAAAACAGCAAAACTTTTACAACTGTCGTTTTAAAAAACACATGTATTATAATTTATAAGAGACCAATTCAGTAATATGGCTTTAGAAAAAATACACCTATACAATTTTAATCTTGACATGTGGAGTTTTGTTAAATTAAAAAATAACACTTAACTTTTCTAATTACTACAAATATTAATCAAAACTAAGAATCATTTAATGAGATACACAAACTTTTTACCTTTTGTTAGAGGCTAATGAAATCTTGTTAGTGATGTTGAAATTTGACATATTAAGCATGTAATATATATGAGAAAATGCAACTGATAACAAGATCACGTATAGAATATAATTAATTAACATAAACTTAAGAATACACCTTGTTTACCTTTTCTTATGGTTATTGAAGATTAACCGAAACACCTTTGGATTTGAGGACCAGAATCGAACCACTTTAAAAAACAATATAAAGATTTAAAGTAAGAATCTTTTATGGTTTCACACACATGTTTATTAGCGATTCAATTAGAATGACAGTTCTTGATCACGATAACTGATGTGTGCGGTCGTTGTAGGACTTCAACAAGAAGTTTTACAAGTCTCTAGGCAGTGTACCTAATCGTTGTAGTGTAGTATATGCAAGACTCTGGGGTTGTTATCGTTCTCTAGGGGAATAAGTTGGGAAGACTTGAACAGAATCTAACAGAGGTCTACGGGGTTGAGAGAATATTCTTTTTGTATTTTATATTTTATAAAAGCATGTAAAATCATGGTTTGAGAGGTTGGTTTGGTTTTAACTAATTAAACTAATTAATATCTAAACTACTTTGGTGATAACTTATATGGTAAACGAACGTATTTACTTAATCATGCACTACTTCCTTAGTTTGCGTCTCCTAATCTTATTGCTTTGTCACACTTGCGATGATCTGTGGAAGTATTTCCTAAGTCATGAACGAATTACACGAACCCGTCGTCTACGTAATATTCCGTTAAGGCAACGCACAAGTAAGGTAGTATGAAGACTATTACAAGGCCCCTAAGAGTATATTACATGCAATTAAAATATCTTAAGAGGGATCAACCATATTAGGGGTAAGGTAGTATGAAGACTGTTACCGATGGTATCATTTCTACACACTCGCGTTTCCCTAGACGTCTATGCCAATTTAATATCTTATGACTAGTTTTCTAAAGCCTAACGCGCACATCCATCACAAAAAGCAACATTAAAAGGATCTACAAACTAAGTTTCATGCAATCATAAGTAAATACTAATAGATCTAGCCTTGCATGATAAATAAAGAAGAAGAATCTATCACAAAACACATAGACATATTAAGTGATAAAAGATAAATGAACTTTACTTGATTAAATCATGCAGTTAAGGCTGTTACAAGAGGGTTTTGACACCCTAAAAACGAGCCCAAAGGCTGCTAAAATCGTCTTCTAAAACTAGGGTTCGTCTCCTAAAAGTTACACACTAAAACCCTAAAAACGAATTTGTATATATAGAAAAAAGGCGCGATGGCGTCGCGTTATGTTTCTGACGTCGTCGCCCCGTAGAATCTTCTAGGGTTTCTTTAAGTCGGCTACGTTCTGACGCCGTCTAGAAATCTTTGACGTCGTCTCTTAAATGATCCTGACGCCATCGCTTATGGTTTGCGACGCCGTCTCCAGGGTCTGTGAGATTTTCTTCCAGATAGTTGGTGTAGAGTCGTGGTCTTGTCCGTTTCTTCTCTAATTGAGCCCAAGTCACGTGTATTTCCTCTAAAAGTCATCCAAGTGCTAAAGACATGAAAACAAACGATTAAGCACATAATCTGAGCATATTTGCATGATTTAGAGGGTTAAATGACCCCGAAAAAGTATATAAAATGACACCTCATCATTAGAGTTTCTAAGAGATGCAAATAATCAATTAAGGGATTCATTATATAGGCAAGTAAGTTATTAATTTTAATCCTTATCTAATAAGGAAAATAACTTTTCCTCTTCTTATATGTTGGTCGAGCAAGAGGGGGGGGGGGGGGGGGGGTCTAGGACCTTCCCTTTGGTTGGTGCTACACCTAAGTCCTTATGCTTAATCTTTAACGACCATTAGCCAATAATCGTTAACTAACTATTTAATTAACGATCGTTATGTACTTATCGTGAAATGATAATTAATATTATACATTATATACATTAATTACATTATATAAATTGAATCTAAACGTAACGCGTGCGACTGGGCTCACGTAATTTCCAGACATATATTTATTTGTAATATGGACATATCCCAACAACTCTAACTTAGACACGTCTCAAATAAATATAATAACATTGGTAAGCGTCTAGCAACACGTCAATGCTCCTATAAATACCTGAGTGTAGTTTCATAAAGTCTCACTTAAATGATTTAATCATTTACTATCCCTTTGTATTCGATATCATGTTTAAAAAATGATATGGACCTATGTCATTCTATTATTTAACGATTCCGTTCCTCATTTCTATAATTAATCAAGATTACCAAATTCATTGAGACTAATCGAGATTAACTTTGGGTGTGGCCACACAAACATCTAATTAATCCAACGAGGGGCCCAGTGGCATCATTCTTCAAAAGCTAGTTGAAGGAACAAATTCTATATTAAATACGCGTGTCAGTAATGCGCTTCACAACAGTTCTGAAAATTGCTCTTATAACTACCTTATTCATGGTAAGGTTAAACTATAACAAGAAATGTTATTCACACATGAAAGACCTGCTTGCATCTCAAGTTTAAGAATTTGCAAAGAAAATCACTTACAAGATTTACTTGATGACACTGATCCATAAGGTGATATCTTGGTAGTTGGGGTAGTCCGATATGCAAACTTGTGAATATCATGCGAGTTTGGCGGACACATCTTTATATTCCAATAATATTACCAATCACTCCGATTTGTCTTAATTCAAGTATACTCTCGTATTGTTGATCGACAATGAACAAATTTAGAATAGCACAATTATATACGG
Organism: Tanacetum coccineum; assembly: GCA_026074375.1. Taxonomy (NCBI): domain Eukaryota; kingdom Viridiplantae; phylum Streptophyta; class Magnoliopsida; order Asterales; family Asteraceae; genus Tanacetum; species Tanacetum coccineum. The sequence goes on from BQNB010025743.1 coordinate 10,979, forward strand.
ATTAAACATGCATAGATAGGATACAATTAATATTAAATGAAAACAAGCATAGCAGGTACTTTAATTCATTATAAAAATAATGATTGTTTAACATCCCTTATCCAAATACTAAAACACAAATCTACATGAAACTACTAGGTATACGAAGTCTAATGCTCCTTTTATGTTAAGTAAACTTGGCTTTTGGCAAAGGCTTCATAAACGGATTACCTAGATTGTTATTTTTGTGAACTTTGAGAAGATTGATTTCACCACCCAATTCGATGCACTCGCGAACGTAATGATATCTTCGTGGATAGTGTTTGGCGCCCTTCTAAACTCCTGGTTCGTTAGCTATAATGATTGCACTAGAATTTTCGCAATACATCTTCATAGGTTCGATATTTGTGGGTACAATGCCAAGCCTATAAATAAATTTCTTAATCCAAACAGCTTTCATTGCAACTTCTGAAGCAACTATGTATTTAGCTTATGTAACGAACATTACAATAGTACTTTGCTTGCAGCTTTTTCAATCTACTGCCCCTCCATTCAAAACAAAGACGTATCATGTCTGAGATTTTATGGCATCTATATCGGTCTCGAATCTAGCGTCGCAGTAGCAAGTAACTCTGAGCTCCGCTTCAAGATTCCTACAATAAACCAAGAACATATCTCTAGTATTTCTTAAATATTTGAGAATATTTTTCACAGCTGTCCATTGATCTTCACCTGGATTCTGTTGAAAACGGCTCGTAATTGTAACACCCCCAAATTCGAATAGCAGCGAAAGGTAACTGGGGGTGCTACTTTATAGCACAAAGTACAAGTCATAGAAAACGACCTCTAAATGTGACGTTTTGAAAAATTACACATTCGATATATAATCAACATCAGAGTTCATAAAAGATACAAGGTCCCAAAAAGTTAAACATTACATAAAGTTTTTAAAAGAAAGTTTTATCGAATGTGATAATATGCAGAGTCTTCAAAATATGTCGTGCGACTTTCTCCCAAGACAACACCTTAAGGACACGAGATAAACATGCTAAAAATCGTTAAAAAATAATGTTGAGTGAATTCATAGGTACGATAATAAAGCAGTGGACCACATAGGTTAATAAGGTAGTTTTCAAACAAACTAAGTAATGTTATAGAAATCATAACAGTGCTTCAACGAGCAGTTTAGTGGATCACAAGATTTTAAGTAATAGTTTACTACTGAAACACATTCAAAAGTCAAAATTAGGTATTATTGCACTAACCTCATGACACCAAAACCTTAACAAATTATAGCAAACCTCACTTAGGTTTATGCCCCGAGACTGGGTGTTCTGCCAAACACCCGATTATTTCCTCAAATGTTAAATGCGTCTGTTTGACATGGTAATCGTTGTTACATGCCCGGACGGGGATTGTGAGTCCCAATAGATCTATTAATAGCATTTGCGCTTACACAAAGTAATTAATCGGTTCACGATATAGGGGACTTAATGGCAGAAATGGTACTTAGGCAATAATATATCATGATAAGCATACAGTTTAAACACTTGCATCCATGTGTAAAAAGTTAAGTAGCATGTATCTCCCTCAAGAAGTTTATAAAACATTTAAACAAGTAAGAGTGGGCTATGAACTCATCTTAATGAGTAAAGTGTGAGTACAAGAACGAGCACAACGAGTATCACTAAAAGCAACCCTCAAACACATACCTCACCAGACGCGACCTATGACAAGTAAAAATACTTATAAAAATTTAAATGATATGCTCGGACAAGAGAACGACAACTAGCTAGATCACCCATTTTAAATATATAATTTTATCTTAGATCTTAATCATGTATTATTTATAATCTGCTATCCATGTTAAAATATACTCTTAGATGATTTAGATTGATCATAACATTTTATAAACATGGTTACGTTAAAGACAAAATAACTAGACTATAATTTTGGACTAGTTTTAAAGAGTTTAAAATGGCCAGGGGCCAAAAATGTTATTTTAAAAATCTACAATATTTATTTGTATCCATCTTTATAAATCAAGGACTAAAATATAAATTTGAATCTAAAATGCCATGAACATCACGTACCAGTGTTGTTACTTGCTTACCATATTATCATTTGCTTATTTATTTAGCCATTGATAATGGATAACATTAGATACTTTTAAAAATATATAATTTATGTCCTACTTTCTGTTTACAACAATCAAATCGGAGACCTATTACAATATAGTGTATCGTTTGATTAATAGTCACTTCCTTTTACGGTACTTTTAAAACGATATGAGCATTAACGTAACGTAAATAATGTAAGACGGATATATATATTATGGTTTGAGAATAACTATCTCCAAGCGAAACAAGGACGGATCAAAACCGATCTCGAACTTGAACAACTCAAACATAAACGACACTCTTATCTCCAGCGATGGTTGATCCAACCCAAACCGCGTTTTCTCTTATCGTTGCGAATGTATTATCGATTATGGCTTAACACTTAGAACCGAACTCGACTCTAGCAATTTCCCATCGTAAACCCATCTTGACCTTAATCAAAGCTCAACACAGCTTGAAGTTTTAACCTTGAATGATCAAAATGGACCTAAAAATAAGCATGGTAATGAACACGAGCCCAGTCAAAACGACGACCCACCAAGTGAACGAATGAAAACATTTAACCCGAAAACGACCCAATCGAATCTGTAACACCCCCAAATTCGAATAGCAACAGAAGGTAACTGGGGGGGCTACTTCATAACACATAGTACAAGTCATAGAAAACGACCTCTAAATGAGACGTTTTGAAAATTACCTATTCGATATATAATAAACATCAGAGTTCATAAAAGATACAAGGTCCCAAAAAGTTAAACATTACATAAAAATTTTAAAAGAAAGTTTTATCAAATTTGATAATATGCAGAGTCTTTAAAATATGTCGTGCGACTTCCTCCCAAGACAACACGTTAAAGACCTGAGATAAACATGCTAAAAATCTGTGGAAAATAGAAGGGGGAAATTGAATAGTTTTACCAATTAAAAATTTAATTTAACTGTTTTATTGTTGTAGATTTATTTGTTTATGACAATTAATAAATATAAACCATAAAGGATATGAGACACTGATATTTATAGTGGTCCGACTACAAGGTTACATTCCTTGCCATACTCCACTCTCCGAGTCACCTATTCGAGAGTTTGAATTCACTAGTCACCAATACTCCTTCAACCGGCGAAGAAGTCTCACAACATCGCTTACACCTTTTAACGGTACAAAGCTAAATACCGGATTCTTCACAAGGTAGAATCAAACCAACATTCACTTACCCTTTATACAGAACTAAGCTAAATACCGTGTTCTAACACGAAGGAACAAACCCCGCAATGCTTACCCTCAAATAGGTGCTAAGCAATACTAAGATACAACAAAGATAGATCCAACCCTACGAATCCTACCAAATGTATTACATTTTCCCAAATGCTCTAAACATAATATAAAACATGACTCCATAATCTATGATGAGTGATGATGCTTGGAGATCAGTAGATGGATGGATCTTCAAGAGTTGAGAGATATGTGCTACAAGTTTTCCTTGATGCTCGATCTCATATGCCAAAGTCAGTAAAATTTCTCCTATTAAGAAATTCACCAAAACACTAAAATGAAAAATATCATGATCAATGACTAGATGTTAGCTGAATATGTGAGTCAAAAACTATTCTAAAAAACGATGCCTAAACAAGAGAAATGGCTTGGTATTTATAGGCTAAAAAGTTACTGTAGCCCAGTTCCACCGGTTCCATTGCCTCAATGGAACCGGCCAGTGCAATGTAATAGAACCGGCCAGTACTGTAGCTCGGTTCTTGACGGTTCCATCACCTCAATGGAACCGGCCAGTGCAACTGGAGAGAACCGACCATCTGACAACAAATCCGAATTTAGATTTTAAAAAATCTTGTCTAGATATGTTTTGAGGTCATGCATGATGTATAAAAAATTTCTTTTAATGTATACTTTGTTAATATATATTTTATGTCTTATTTTGCACATTTATACTAAAAATATATTTAAATGTTTTATAAGATCTAACAAAGTAAATATGTAAAAGATGATGTGTGAGGTAAATGAGATGATAGTTGAGTTAGAAAACTATTGGTTTAAAACTAGTAAACTTTATTTTCTACTTCCGATGATTTTATGTTTTGTTATCGACAAAACATAGATAGATCGTAAAATATAAATAAACGTTTTTACTGTTTATTTGTAATAACAATCTCCCCCTTTTTGTTGATGACAAAACAAAATTTTATCGGAATTAAATACAAAAGTTTATAAGTTTTTAAATTGAGTTTTATTACTTCTTCTTCCCCTTTTTTGTCAGAAACAAAAAAGCGTCGAAGATAAAACCAAACCAACGAAAGATTATCAATAAAGGTAGTAATTTTAGTGGTTCGTAACTGAAAAATGGAACCAAAGATGTTCAAGAGAATCAAATGTATGAATGGTATGAGAGAAGATTTTGACTAAAGTTGATATCAAAAGAGAATCAAAACCAATGCTCTCCCCTTGACGAAATGCTCTCCCTAATTAGACGTCAAGTTTCCTAGTGAGGTTAGAAGGCTACAGGGTAAATATGTTTAAGTAACATAGCAGTATGATTTTGATAAGAATCAATGGTAAGAATGTAATATAGGATGGTCTAAAGTAACGACACTAAAGTTGATTCAAGAGAATTCAATTTCAAGCCTCCCCTTGACGAGCGCCTCCCCCTAATATAGATCGTCAAGAGTTTTCAATGAATTGAGAAAACAAAAGAATAGATTTTAGTGTGATTAAAATAAGTGCTATAGGACTATACAGTATTCAACCTACGATATAATGCTAATGAGAGTTGCCCAAATGGGAAACAAAACAAACAATAATGAATGAACTGCAATTCCTGACTTGCCGGTTCCACCGGTTCTATTGCAAAATAGAACCGGCTTCCCAAATAAATAGAACCGGCTAACCTGCAGAAAGTTTAGTTTGGTTCCCAATTTTTAGCGGGAAGCCCTTCAAATACCACACACAATAACTGAAAATATATGGTGTCCCAGTCAAATTAACTAAGAACAACAAGAATTCCTAACATTCAAGAACATTGATAATTGATTCGTTTATAATAAATATATATATATACTATATTAAATATAAATAATGAAATATAAATATCTATATATATATATATATATATAACTAGTATAACACAATCGGCAAATCCTCTAGAAAGAGTAAAAAGCTAATTACTAATAAAAAATATAATTTCGGAAAATATGTATGAGGAAAATTAACCCTTTAGGGAAAAGATAAAGTTCAAAACCGTTTCGAGTCGTTTTCCCCAACGCAGCGGAATTATGTAAATCTTGTTTCGGTTCGTGATCACGTGCTTGAATAATTGAAATTTTGGATTTTGAATTCTAAACCTAATAACGCAAAAGGAAAGCACATAAAGGCACACTATACTTGGAATTAAGACAATTTAAAAATCCTAACGACATTTAAAGCAATTAACAATTTAAAAAAAACAAACTAACTAACCAAATAAGACAAAATAAAACTCTAAAAACTCAAAAGGCAAATTTCTTAAACTAAAATGTAAAAACTAATTTTTAAAAACAGAAATTATTTTTTTGATATATTTTCTTATATTTTTAAAACTAATAAAATAATTTTTATAATTAAAAATTAATCTAAAAATATTAAACTTAATCCTAAAATTTTAAGAAAATTTCTAAAAATACTAGACACTATTTTTGAGGTTTACAAAGAAAAACGACACAAAAAGCTTCTTCCAATAAGCAGTTAAAAATCAAATAAGCTAGATAAGCTTAAAACTAATCTAGTATAAAAATAAAATGAAACAAACTACTAATGAAAAAGTCCCAAGGGCGCAGTGTTAAGGCGTGTGTGTATGTTGAGGGGGAGGTCACAGGTTCGAGTCCTGCAACCTACCTTTTTGTAAAAACATTATTTTTATTTTCTTTTTGAAAAAGCTAAAGAATAAGCAAAATTAAGCAACTTTAATAAAAGACTTTTTTCCAGAACTTATTAATAAGCTAAGAAAAAGACAATTAAAAGTGACAGTTTTGAAAGATAAGACTATCTGATTTAGCTAAAACTGTTTGGCTTTTAAAAGCATTAATAAGACCAATAAGCTAATAATAAGACCAACAAGCTAGAAATAGATTTAGACTTATACCTAATAAGCACTAATGACAAGAAATAAGCAAACCCAATCAGTTGAGAAAGTAGTTAAATGCATTTAGACAGAGGACTCAAGAGGGTTTTTATATGACTTTAACCAAGTTTTAAGCTGAGATTTTAAGTTAATAAGCACTAGGATTAAGCTGAAAGCTAAAAACAGATTTAGATTGAGACTAAATTAACACAAATAAGCTAGAAATAAACAAATTAGCTAAGGAAATACGCTAAAAATAACAGATAAACATGACAGATTACACTACTTGTTTTTTTGGATTTTTTAGTGATAAATTGACTACTTGTAGCTTAACTTTAAGACTCAAAATCTATTTTAACAAACTGAAAAACTAAAAACAAATTAAAAACAGACTATAGTAAGCTAAATCCAACAAAAATTAACCTAAATTAAGCTATGATTTGACCACAAATGATCTGCAAGGTAAGACTCTTAAGAACAACCAACAAACAATCTAACTTGACTGAATTTTAAGCTAAGATGTTTAAAAGGCTACCCCAAAGATAAATGACTTAAAACAGATGCCCAATGATGCATATGAAACCAATTATGATCACAAAAACTACACCTTAAGCATTCATTTTATAAAAACAGCCAACAAGCAATTTAGCACAACTTTAGAACTAGTAGACTTGGATTTTTAATGAAATAAACTACAAAACTTAACAAAGCCTATTCTAAGCTTATTAAAACTAACATTTAGACTAAATTAGAGCTTATGCAAATCCGTTTGTTAACTACAAACAGCCTACACTTGTTTTTAACCTGTTTATGCTGCTTATCCCAAACACCCCTTTAAATATAGAAAATCCTATTTTAAGCTAAAACAGATCATTATAAGCTTTGAATTGTAAAAACAGATGAAGTAATATGATTATTGAAGACAAATAAGCAAAATCCTAAAAAGAATAAGCACTCTACCATAAGCTAAACTATTAAGCAATTTTGACTTCTAACTAAGCAGTTTTGAATAAAACTCAAATTAAACTAATCTTAACTATGCAAACTAGAAATTTAAGACATAATAAGCTAACTTGAGGCAGAATAAGCACATTTCAACAATAATAAGCACATGATAAGCAAACTAATAAGCTGAATAAGAAAATTAAGCTAGAAAGTGAAAATGAAACTTACTTTGTCCTTTGCTCAAAACAAGGACTTAAGATGCTCTTTAGAGCTTAATCTACAAGCTTCAACTTATTTTCATAAGCTGGTAAATTCCCATAAGCCCTTCCATTTCTGGCTTATCTTCCACATTAAGCTTATTATGACTTTGTGTTGTAATGTATGTGGAACATCATATTTAGTTAAGCTATTAGATAGCTTAACTTAATAAGAATTAGCTTATAAAGGTAATAAGAGCTTATTGCTTATTAAGTAATTTCCAAACACTTTTTAAACAAATTGCATTAAAGTAAAACATTAACTCAATACACAATTAAAAGGAACATTGAAATTTTATTAATGATTAAACGTTTACAAGCTTTAAAAGAGAAATACAATAAGTAAAAATACAATAAGCTAGAAATTTAAGCTAAAACACACTAAAAACTAGATATCTCCTGTGTGAAATCTTGCCACTATTTATAGCTGGTGAGGAAGGTTCTAGGCCATGAGGAGCGTCCCAAAAGCTCTAATCTCGTCCCTTGATTGCTAAAAAACTCCAAATCCACCCATTTGAGCCCTTAGATTGCCTCCACGTATTTTAAACCAATAGGATACCTCAGGATCGCCAGCGTGGCATGGGTACGATGTCAGAGGTGCCACGTTGGCCTTCTAGATGGAATAGGACGTGTGAAGAGATTTACCCGTACTTTTATTTGCAGTGTAAAAATGAAGGGGATGATGAACAGTAACAAAGGGCGTGGTATGTGCTTAAATACACATACCTTTATCTCAATAAAACAAGCTTAAATAACCAAAAACGGACATAAAATGCTAAATATATGCTTGTTTTGTGTTGTTTACCGTGCAGGTAACGAATATTCACAAAAAGACAAAAACGAGGCAAAAAACGAACAAAAACCGAGCACGGGATTGGAAATAGCATGGAAAACCGAAGCCAAAGGCGTATGCATCTTAGTGGGCCAACCCAACCTAAGTTAATGGGCCAAGTCAGCCCATTAAGCCATTTAAACAAAGCCTTATAATTACAAAAGCCAAAAATCCAATCCAAAACCAACCGACCCAAACCAAATGGCCCAAAACCATTTAACCATATCCCTGTTAAGCCTATTATACCACAGGTCCCTGAACATTACACCGTTAGTCCTTAAACCAAACAAACCCTTAACACCCGTTATCCTTTAACCCCCAATTTTGAAATATAATTAAATACCCCAAAAATGGCGGGAAGGCCCAAAACGAGCCACAACCCTCTCCCCCATTGTGCGATTGGCTTTCACACACTTCTCCACACTTCTGATACACGCCAGCGCCACGTGGGCACATTCAAGGCATCCTATTGGACAAGAAAACGCGTAAACAGTAGGGACAAAGTCAAAGTGAAGTTTTAATGGTGATTGGAAATGATTATTGCTTTCCATAAGCAATTATGGAATGATTGGAATGATTGAAGACTGTGGCAATCTTATCTCACCACACAACCTTATAAATAGAAGAAGATTTCAAGCAAAGCATCATCTTTTTTTATAACTTTTCTTCTTGCAAATTTACTTTACTGTTTTATGTTTACCTGTTTTAAGCTTTGTCATAAGCATTGTTACCCTTTCAAGCATTGTACTCTCAAGATTATAACTCTCAGATTATTCTATAAAAAGTGAGTTCCCATTTTCTTTTATAGCTTATTTAATGTTTTGCTTAATCACTGCTTATTTCTGTCGTATTTGTGCTTATTGATGCTTATTATTGTCTTTATTTGCTATTTGGTGCTTATTAATAGTTTAAATCTCATTAGTTTATGTTTTGATAAAATCTGTCCGTAACATGCCTACAATAGCTTATTAAGTATGGCTTATTATTTAGTGCTTATCGAGTGTTGAAATTTGCTTCTTTAATGATAATATTCTTAATTAAACTTCTGTTTTCAAAAAATCCTAACATAAAACAGATCTGTTAAAAGTTCCAAAAATGCAAAAAGGAATTTAAAGTGTGGTGAAATGGCTTAAACAGTATAACCATAGTCGAATACTGCTAAAGGCTTTATGTCTTTTTCAAAATCCAATTTTGAAATAGTTATCTAAATCATTTTCTGAACAAGTTATTTAAGTTTGAATTTGAGTTGTTTTATTAAAATCTCACGTTTTTTTAATAATACTTAAAATCCTGTGAAGTTTTCAAAGATCCTATTTGTCATAAGTTGGTTTTGGATCCAAGAGGCTTAAAAGTTATGTTTTCACAAGTCAAATGCATCCTACATGCCATGTTTTAAAAAAACCTGTTTTAGAAGGACATTAAAACGGTTCCATTTAATAAAAAAGGGTCTTGATTTTTAGTCCCGAATTCCATTAAACAGTCCATAAAAGATCTCTTTTGATCACAAATTAAACCTAGCATTAAATCGTTTTATGAGAGTTAAAAGTTAGAAGCTATTCAATCTTATTGAGGATAATAACAATCTGTTTTCGCTTTTTTATGGCTTAAACACCATCCATTAACTTAACTTATTTTCGGCTGGCAGAAGCTCTTTTGTCACTTAAAATCCTTTAAATCAGTAAGTATAAGTCCCTTTAGCATTATCTGATTCCATCATATTCCTTAGGTAAAGCAAGCTAATATTTAAAATCACAAGTGCACGAAGGAGATCCTTGAAACGGTCCCACGTCTCATGAAACGGTTCATCAAAACGTTGTTGAAAGTTTGAAATTTCATTCCGGAGATTTGTTGTTTTTGAGGGAGGAAAGAATTTGTTAATAAACATGGAAACAAGATCATCCTAAGTTAGAATAGAACGAAGAGGTTCTTTGTCGAGCCAAATCCGAGCTGGACCATCGATAGAAAATGGAAAAAGCATAAGCTTAATCGTTGAATCAGGCACATCTTTGTACTGCATCATAGAAGTAATCTTGTTAAACTAACGAATATGAGCATGAGGATCTTCTTTCTCAAAACCGAAGAATTGTTTAGAAGTTACAAGATTTAGAAGATTATGTTTGAGCTCGAAATTCTCAGCGGGAATTGGTGGTACAACGATTGCCTCCGCATTTTCCTCGGTGGGTGCACGGAGCAATTCTGCCATAGTACGTGTATCGACCATCGTAACTACGGGTTTTTCAACAATAGTCGGATCGACTTGTTGTTGGGAACGTTTTTTACTGCTACGTCTTTTGGGAGTTGTTGACGGTTCGACAACTGGACCAGACGAACGAGTGTGCATGCACTAAAACAATTCTTTTATTAAAAATTAAACACAAAAATTCTTTTTGGCAACCGGAAGTCAATTTGCCCACGGTAGCTCTTTAGAAAAACTTGCAAAGAAGCAGAGGAATTGGTAAGCGCGAAGCGTTTTAAAAACCTTTTCCTTTAGGGTGACGTTCTTAGGATCAAACCCGCCTTATACCCCTCTTATAGCTTGTAGTTCCAAAGGTGAGCCGATTATAACAAATGACAACTCGATTTCTTTTGTTATTATTATTTTTTTTGGATTTTTGATTACTTTATAATATTTTTTTATATATATTTTTTTATTTTATATACGAAAATATTCACAAAAACAAGAATAACTTTCGAGGAAGGATCTTCAAAAAATAATCTTCAAACGATAACTTGAAATTCGTAACACGGCCTCCCCGGCAACGGCGCCAAAAATTGATCTTGTCAATACTATATATATGTTTATAATATAAGTAAATCAGCAAATCACTTTTAACAAAAGCAATAAACCAATTCACAAATAAAATATAATTCCTAAAGTATCGACTTCGAAAGTAACCCCTTCTAGTCGTTTCCCGGGTCGTTTTTGTTCCAACGAGGCGTGAATTGAACTTCGTGTTAGTTTGTGATCGAGATTTCGAATAGTTCAAGATTTTTGATTTGGTTTCTAATTTCTACAATGATAATGCAAATAACAAACAAAGATAAGCAACAATTAAAACAATTATCAAATAAGCACGAAAAACGTAAACGAGATTCTAACAACGCACCCTAAAAACCTAAAACTTTAAATTTTAACCCTAGAAAAGCAAATTTGATTTTTAAAAGTCCTAAATGATTAGAAATAATTTTAGAAAAAAAAGAATTATATTTTTTTGACTTTTATTTAATTTTTTATGAATTAAAAACACTTTTATTCTAAAAATATTATGAAAAATACTAAACTAATCGCTTCTTTATGCGTTTTTCTAGAGAGCTACTGTGCACCTTTGACTTCCGGTTGCCAAAAAGAATTTTTGTGTTTAATTCTTAATAAAAGATTTGTTTTAGTGCATGCGCACTCGTTCGTCAGGTCCAGTTGTCGAACCGTCAACAACTCCCAGTAGACGTCGTTATAAAAAACATTCCCAACAAGTCGATCCGACTGTTGTTGAAAAACCCATAGTTACGATAGCCGATACACGTACTATGGCGGAATTGCTCCAAGCACCCACCGAGGGTTACGGAGATGCGATCGTTATTCCCGCTATTCTAGCGGAGAACTTTGAGCTTAAACACGGTTTACTCAATCTTGTAACGTCTAAGCAATTTTGCGGTTTTGAGAAGTAAGATCCTCATGCTCATATTCGTTGGTTCAACAAGATTACTTTGACGATTAAGTATAAAGATGTGCCTAATTCGTCAATTAAGCTTATGCTTTTCTCGTTTTCCATCGAGGGGGCATCCCGGATTTGGCTCGAAAAAGAACCCCCTCGCTCTATAGTGACTTGGGAAGATCTTGTTTCCAAATTCATTAACCAATTCTTTGCTCCTTCAAAAACCACAAATCTCCGCAATGAGATTACGAACTTTCAGAAACGATTTGATGAATCATTCTGTGAGGCATGGGAGCGATTCAAAGATCTCCTTCGTGCATGCCCACATCACGGTTTCACGGAATTACACCAAATTGATACTTTCTATAATCCCTTAACATCAACGATCAAGATTCGTTGAAAGCAGCCGCCGGTGGCAATATTTTGACTAAGACTCCTAAGGATTCCTTAACCCTTATCGAGAATAAGTCAAAAGTTTTGCACTTCACGAAACAGACCGGTTGTTGCCAAAGTGAGTACGAACACTTCTACCTCGGGTCTTTCACCCGATGTTGTGGCACTCACTGATGCCGTTAAGGCTTTGCTTCTTAAAAACACAACCCCTCCTCCAGCTTCCGTTAAAGCGGTTGAAGAGAGTTGTGTTACTTGTGGTGGTCCACACCCTTACTACCAGTGTCTTGCCACCGATGGCAACGCTTTAGGTTATCAAGATAATATTCAAGCATATGTTTCTGCATCCACAGTAAACTATAATCAGGGAAATGCTGGACACCGCCCTTTGAGTGTAGCTCATCAAGTTCGACCACCCGGTTTTCCACCAGTTCAAAACAATCAAAACCGGGGAAATAATTACAACCCAGGAAATTCGACTTACCGAGCTCTGACTCCACCAACTCAAGCTGCTCCGTCAAATGAACTCGCAAATTACATGAAAGTTAATGAAACAAACATGCGAGCTATGCAAAATCAAATCACTAATATGAAAACTGAGTTGAAAAACGAATTTCAGGCCACGATGTTGCAACAAAACAACAAGCTGGAAAATATGTTGAGCAATTATTTTCAAATGAACAAACCTCCGAGTTCGGGTCCTCTTCCTAGCAATACCGTTGCTAACCCGAAAGGTGACTTGAAAGCAATCACCACCCGAGAGTTGTTACTACGCGATGGACCTCCGATTCCTCCTCCTTTCTCTTCTTCTCCCAAGGTGGTGGAAAGAGAGCCCGAGGTAACAAAGGATCCGGTGCAACCAAGTACCGAAAAAGTCCAACCTCCGGATGTCCCAACTCAAGCACCAACCTCTGAGCCCGTTAATGCTCCTAAGCCTAAACCGAATTTACCTTATCCTTCGAGACTCAACAACCAAAAGCTCCGAGAAAGAGACGACCATCAAATGATGAAGTTTCTTCAAATCTTTTGAAGCTTACACTTCGATCTTAGCTTCACGGATGCTTTACTCTACATGCCCAAATTCGCTTCCACATTCAAGAATCTTCTCAGCAATAAGGAGAAATTATTTGAATTAGCCAATACACCGGTGAATGAGAATTGTTCGGCGGTTATCCTAAAGAGCTTTCCCAAAATCTGGAGACCCCGGTAAATTCCTCATTCTATGTAATCTTCCAGATATAGTTGAATGCTTAGCCTTGACCGATCTTGGTGCAAGCATCAACTTGATGCCTCTCTCCATATGGAGGAAGCTTTCACTCCCCGAACTTACTCCTACTCAAATGATTCTTGAGCTTGCGGACCGGTCTACTACTAGACCAACCGGCATTGCCGAAGATGTCTTTGTGAGAGTAGGAAAGTTCCATTTTCCGGCTGACTTTGTAGTCGTTGATTATGTTGTCGATCCTCGAGTTCCCTTAATTCTCGGGAGACCCTTTTTGAGGACGGCACGAGCTTGAAATTTGATGTTATATGGTTTTATGAAGAATTAACTCTCCGAGTATTGATGAAGCCATAACATTCAAAGTAGTAACACATAAGATACTCCTACAATGTTGCTGAATTAATTAACCGTATCGAGGTCATCGATATAAGCTTGTGAGTGAGTATCTTAAGAAGTGTTCAGATTTTCGACAATTCCTAGAGTGCAATCCCCACACTAAATTTTTCTGAACCAATCATTGCTAAATCTTCACCTTCCCTTACTTTATTTGAGGGAGGTGAATTCATTCTAGAAGAAATTTAAGCTTGTTTTGTAAGTGACTCAGTTCCACCGGGAATTGATGATGCTGAATTTGATCCAGAGGGAGACATTCGTCTAATTGAAGAAATGTTACATAAAGACCCGTACTCTCCTCTCCCTCTGAAGGACCTAAAGTATGAAGAACTTAAAAGCGTTAAATCCTCAGTTGATGAACCCCCGGAGCTTGAACTTAAGGACTTACCTTCTCATCTCGAGTATGCATTTTTGGAGGGTACCAATAAATTACCCGTCATTATTGCTAAAAACTTGAAAGACAAAGAGAAGGAACGCCTCATAAAGGTTTTAAAGTCTCACAAGCAAGCAATTGCTTGGAAACTCTCCGACATTAAGGGTATTGACCCACAATTTTGCACTCATAAAATCTTAATGGAGGATAACTTTAAATCGGCGGTCCAACATCAAAGAAGGGTTAATCCAAAAATTCATGAAGTTATCAAAAAGGAAGTTGTAAAACTCCTTGATGCCGGATTGATTTACCCTATCTCGGATAGTTCGTGGGTTAGCCTCGTGCATTGTGTACCCAAAAAGGGTGGGATGACCGTTGTGACCAATGAAGATAACGAGTTAATTTTGACTAGGTTAGTTACCGGGTGGCGTGTTTGTTTTGACTATAAGAAACTTAACGATGCTACCTGAAAAGACCATTTCCCGTTACCATTCATGGACCAAATATTAGAACGATTAGCTGGGAACGAGTTCTATTGTTTCTTAGATGGATTCTCTGGGTATTTTCAAATCCCTATTGACCCGTAAGACCAAGAGAATACAACTTTCACTTGCCCTTATGGAACATTTGCCTATCGACGTATGCCTTTCGGTCTATGTAATGCTCCTGGCACGTTCTAAAGGTGTATAATGGCCATTTTCCACGACATGATCGAGGAAACTATAGAAGTCTTCATGGATGATTTCTCAGTCTTCAGGGATTCCTTCTCATCTTGCCTCTCCCATTTAGACAAAATGCTCAAAAGGTGCAAAGACACCAATCTTGTTCTAAATTAGGAGAAGTGCCACTTCATGGTCAAAGAGGGCATTGTCCTCGGCCACAAGATTCTGAAATCTGGGATTGAAGTAGATAGGGAAAAAGTTGATGTTATTGCAAAATTACCTCCTCCCACGTCCTCAAAGGAATTAGGAGTTTTCTAGGACATGCTGGGTTTTATTGTCGATTTATTCAAGATTTTTCTAAAATCGCATGACCAATGACCCATCTTCTTGAAAAAGAGACTTCATTTATTTTCTTGACCGAGTGTAGAGAGGCGTTTGAAACCCTTATAAAGAAATTAACCGAAGCTCCAATATTAGTTGCCCCCGATTGGGACTTGCCCTTTGAAATTATGTGTGATGCTAGTGACTTTGCAGTTGGGGCAGTCCTGGGGCAACGAAAGACCAAACATTTTCAGCCAATACACTATGCGAGCAAGACTATGACCGATGCCCAAGCTCATTACACCACAACAGAAAAAGAATTATTAGCCGTGGTGTATGCTTTTGAGAAATTCCGACCTTATCTAGTCTTGTCAAAGACCATAGTGTATACAGACCACTCGGCTCTCAAGTATCTTCTTGCTAAGCAAGATGCTAAGCCGAGATTGCTCCGGTGGATTCTTCTCCTCCAAGAATTTGATGTCATTATCCGTGATAAAAAAAGGAGCAGAGAATCTAGCGGCCGACCACTTGTCTAGACTAGAGAATCCCCATCAAAGTGATCCCGAGAAAAAGGAAATTACCGAAACATTTCCTCTTGAGACACTTGGGATGGTGACTTTTCGTGGTGATTCTAACACCTCATGGTTTGCCGATATTGCAAATTACCATGCGGGGAACTTTATTGTGAAAGGGATGTCGTCCCAACAAAAGAAGAAATTCTTTAAGGATGTTAAGCATTATTTTTGGGACGACCCCTACTTGTTTAGGATTTGTGCGGATCAAGTGATTAGACGGTGTGTATACGGCCAAGAAGCCGTTGATATCCTCACGGCTTGCCATAATGGACCCACCGGGGGACATCATGGTGCCAACTACACCGCTAAAAAAGTCTTTGATTCCGGTTTCTATTGGCCGACGATTTATCGAGATGCCCATGACTTGGTCACACGGTGTGACGCTTGTCAACGTCAAGGCAAAATCTCGCAACGTGATGAGATGCCTCAAAATGCAATTCAAGTTTGTTTAATTATTTTAGTTATTTTGTGAGATCTTCAACATATGGGGGCATCGACTTATGGGCCCGTTCCCGTCTTACACGAGGGAACAAGTACATCTCGTGGCCATTCCACTACTTAACAAAATGGGTTGAAGTGAAGCGCTTCCACCAATTGATGTCCGAGATGTTTTTTAGGTTCTTAAAATCTCTCTTCGCTCATTTTGGATCTCCTCGTGCTATTATTAGTGATCGCGGTACTCATTCATGCAATGACCAATTCGCAAAGGTCATGCTTAAATATAGGGTTACCCACCGACTTTCTACCGCGTATCATCCACAAACGAGTGGACAAGTGGAGGTTTCAAATAGTGGTTTGAAACGTATATTAAAAAGAACCGTAGGTGAAAACCATGCTTCTTGGTCCGATAAGTTGGAAGATGCATTATGGGCTTTCCGTACCGCATTTAAGACAACCATCGGGTGCACTCCTTATAAGCTTGTGTACGAAAAGGCTTGCCATCTTCCCATCGATCTTGAACATAAGGCATATTGGGCCTTGAAGCATTGCAACTTCGACCTTAAGACCGCGGGTGATCACCGGAAAGTTCAAATGAATGAACTTAATGAACTTCGTAATCAAGCTTACGAGAACTCGTTAATCTACAAAGAGAAAATGAAGAAGATTCACGGCTCCAAAATCAAGAACCGCGTCTTTAACGTTGGTGATCAAGTCCATCTCTTCAATTCTTGATTAAATATTTTCTCGGGCAAGCTTAAGACCCGTATGGTACCGTTGAGTTATCTTCAACTAAAGGACCTAACTTCAAGGTGAACGGTCATAGACTCAAACATTACTTTAGAGGGGACATACCACCCATGGTTGTCCCGGATCTCCAAACCTTCCCCATGGACAATTAAATTCGGGGTCGAGTCAAGCTCGTGACTCGGTTAACAAAAACAAAGCGCTTCTTGGGAGGCAACCCGTGTTTCTATCTTCTTTCTATTTTCTAATAAGTGTAATGTGAGGGGGCTCGCCTCTTCCAATCTTGTGTTTTTGTTGTCTGTGATGATTTGTCCCAGGATTTACCTATGATTAATGAAGACTCTCGTAGCTCTTGGATTTGTCCCATCGCTCACTCATATTCATCCTTTGCCATGCTTATATTGGGAATCTTATATCCTTGATATTATTGACTAACGTTTAATCTTTGGCATAATTAATAAACGGCTTTAGATTTACGTGAGATTCCCTTTTATATTAGGAATATACATTGAAATTAGTATGAGGGGGGGTGGCAACCCCCACATTGAGGACAATGTATCGTTCTAGTATGAGGGGGAATCTATCGATTTGATCCCACTTGCATTTGTCTATGTCTTTCGCGTAACCCCGTTTTACCAAGAAAATACAAAAAATGTGATTTAAGGCCAAAATTTATAAAAAATTGCAAAAATAAAATAAGTGTTTATCACAAATGTTAAATTTCCGCTGGTGAGAATAAGAATAACTTTTGACTTGACCGAGCGTGTTGAGCTCTAGCTTACTCCTTTAACCTTTATAAATGTATAAGCTTTTGCTAGTCTTTTATACAAGAAGCTTTCAAATATGAATTCTAGCCCAAAAGGCCAAGAATTTTTGCAAGTTTCCATAAAGACTTTAAATATGCAAAGCTTTACTTTTATTGAGGCTAACATTCTGCGGATCTTTTTATTAAAGATTTTAAATTTGCGAAGAACGAGAAATGATAGAGTTAAATATAAATTGGAATGCTAAGCAAGGATTAGTGGAAATCTTAAAAGCTCATGAGTGTAATTTGTGAATTTTCTCCAAGTAGCTTCTAAAATGACTAATAATACGTGCTCTTTTTGAAAAACAAGTTAGAGATTTATCACTCCTAAAGTCCGTTAAGAATCTATATTTTTTAGAAGTAAAAAGCTTTATCGATGAATTGATAAATAAAAGTTTTTGATCAAAAATATGTTTTAATTTTATAAAAAGAAATTTTCCCTCTATACGGTGTAAATATAAATGTTGCAAAAAAATGAAAAAAATGAAAATGATGTGAAAAAAATAATAATGTTGCTAGTATATGTTGCTTAATAAATAAAGGGAAAATGTCTTCTTCTAATATTTAAACATTCTTATGAGCTTAAACTTGTAATCCCTACAAAATTTTGAAACCGGACGTTTGTTAATTCTGATCAGTATTCTCTGTGAGGTGTCAAAAGCCTAGGCACTTGACCGATGAGGTCGGGAGGTTCCGAGAAGAAAGTCACTCTAAAGGAATTAACTTACCTACAATGTCTTAATTTTGGAGGAATTAGCTTGCTTCGAGTTATAAACTTACTAAGTTTTACGGAAAGTTTTTAGTAAAGGGTTCAAAAGTCGGAGAGTCTTGACAAATTATTCTCTGAGGGGTGTCAAAAGCCCGGTCACTTAGCCGACGAGGTTGGGATGTGCCGAGAAGAAATGTTGCTACATGGGATAATCTCACCTTTGAATTCTATAACAACCCAAGAATTTTCATCAACCTATTTTACTATTATCACAATTGTACGGGGAAATTTTTCGCTTTATTACATTACTTGTATTGTCAATATCTCAGTATGTCATGTAACTTGCATAACTAAAGTAGACGAGCTCACGCAACCTATCTATGACAATCCTGTCTTCATATATGTCAAGCAAACATCATAACATGTCAAGTCAATATCATCATATTCTTATTACAAAGTACATTATTCCTATAATGTACCATTCGCAACGTTATATCAAAACGGGGTTTAAACCGTTATCATATACCTCTAAACCCTAATTCCATGAAGGATTAATATCTAAAGTGAATGTACAAGCTACTAAAGCATATATACAAGTAACATAACATCTCATTTGAAATATAAACTCCCTCCAAGTCAAGTACAAGTTTTCAAAGCACAATGTACAAGTCATTAATGCACGATATCCAAAATAGCCGTTTTACCTCCATTTTCATTCTAATTTCTTCACCACCACTTTTGTACAAGCTACTACACTCAATATACAATGTGTAAACCCTAATTATTCTATTCATAATCTTTCATACACATTTTTACTCTTAAAACCCTAATTCAAAACTCTAAACCCTAAAACCGAGCTAGTTTCTAAACCATGACCCGTTTCTTGGTTTTTATCCATTATAAACCAAAAACAATACCCAAATAAGTTGTAATAACTTAATTTACAACATTATAAATCTTGTTCAATCATCATTCCATCATCATTTCATCATTCTACTTCAATTATACAAGAAACGAATCCAAGAAACCCTAATTGTGCACTAAATGTAACTTTGACCCGTTTTCTCGTTTCTAACCACTTCATTCTCAAGTAAGCAACCAAGAGTCATTGTAAACCCATAAAATGAGTTTACAAACCTTTATCCATCATTAACCATCCTTGCTTCAACAATGTACGAGAATTATAAAGCTAGAAAACCCTAAAAGCCTTATATGAACCCTAATTCCAAGCTACGGCTTATTCTTTCAATTTCAACCCATTTTAACTAAAACCAACGATCAAACTTCATTGATAATACTTTATTTAAGCTCTAGGATCTGTATTCCATCATTCCTAATCAAGAGTATGCAAAATATAAACCAATAAAGTCAAGAAAACCCAAATGTGCCCTAATCAAACTCGAGCCCTCATTTCATCAATTCTAATCCGTTTAAACCCAAACCAATTGCCTAAAATTTTTAATCCCTTCCATAATCAGACTTGGCTACATATATTAACTATCCTTAATCAAGTACACACGAAATAAAAGCTTGAAAACTTGTGAAACCCTAGTCGAACCCCAAAACAGCCCGAACCCCTTCACCATCAATTTTGACCCATTTTAAACCATTCCAAGTGCAAAATTCTTATGTGAACCTCTTCTAGAAACCCTTAAGCAGCTTACCCACCTACTTAGACCATTTCTTGGTTAAAAATGAGAGCACATGGCCTCTCTTTTTCTCTCTTCAGCCGTGGCAAGCATAGGAGGTGTCCACCTCCATAATCTACAATCCTAGCTCATACAACTCACACCATAGCTCCCACACATCACCTACTAGACCCTCCACACGTCCATGAACAGATCCTAAGTGTTCCTTAACTCCTTTGCCTTCAAACTACTATAAATAGGACCTTAGATAGCTCATTCTAACTTGCACCACACCTCCTCCTCTATAACCCTTATAGGCAGCAATCCTTTGCTCCCTTATGATCCTAGGATCATTAAAGAAGTCTAAGAAGCGAAGCCCTGAAGAATTGAAGCCCCGGGAACAAGATACAAGGCGTACGAGTGGAAATACTACCCGAAACGACCCATTTCCACCATTTTTGATCATTGAAGCTCAAACCCAGGTTTTGAATGTTATACTTCTGCTACTACACCCTTATAATGTTCATATGATCCTAAATATACTCTTGTTAAAGTTTTATAACTCAATTCATGCTCATTTTCCATTTTGATCCAAAACCGTACACCCGAAACCCTAATTTCGCGTTTTTCTTAAAACTAAATGTTATAATGATTAAATATTGTTATAATCTATCCTAGCATGCTTAAATAATGTTAAAATAACCACTTTATTGATTAATGAAGGAATTTGAACTTAAAACCCGCGCGTTTACGTTTTGAAACCCTAATTTGACCCGTTTTGCTTCCTAGCCTAACGAATCGTTATTTTAAACTTGCGTTACGTTAAAACTTCATATTTTAGTTTATTATAACTTTATAAATGTCTATAGAATGTTAAAACAATCTGCAATGGCATTTGGACATGTTTTGATAATTATAAATCCCATGCAAGGGGTATATATCGTAACTTTCTGAAATTAATAACTAGAAGGGCTGAATATGTCATTTTATCAAAGTTATAACTATAGGGGTCTATTATGTCACTTTTCAAAGTCCAAGGTTTACTTGGTATATCTTTCAAAGTTGAAGGACCAAAGTCGTAAAAATGCAAACTCCAAGGGCCTAATTGCAATTTTCCAAACCCAGGGTCTAAAATGTAACATTTTGAAAAAGTGTAAAATCATATTTAAAACCTTACCAGACATAACTGTCAATTAACGCTTCTCGTTGCTTAACATTTCTAGTATATTGGATAAAACCGCATAAAACCGATTATATCGTTATCACAATACTAGGGACTTTCATATTAAGGAGTTTCATCTTGGTATTACGTTCTGACTGAGTTGTTGGGTTTACGATTTAAAGTGCCCTAGCTCCTCAAACGTTTACTGAATGACTTCTGAATTATGATGGCCCGAACGGTGATACAATAATTCCAAACTCCTCAATCAAACTCATAACTCTTAAAACTAAAGTTCTAGAGTACAATCTTCCAAAGCTCAAACATATTTTACTCAGCTTGCATGAGAGGTTGTTATTACTATCATTTGCATATCAACCTTCCCTGTTAAGATTGTGGAAAAGGTCGTCAGCTTTTCATTTTGGAATAATTACATACATCTACATATCAGGGAGATTCAAACCTGCACCTTTACTAATTTACATGTTTTATAAACCCCGCGAGGGGGAAACATGCTCGTTACAAACTCTTTTACATACTCTTTTTATCTTATAACAATGTGATTACTTTTCAAGGACTTAGTGAGATTCATAACCTCGCCTTTACTTATTTACATGTTTTATAAACCCGCGAGGGGGATACATGCTTGTTACAAACTCTTTTATATACTCATAACAATGTGATTACTTTTCAAGACTTAATGAGTTCATAACCTCACATACTTATAAACCCGTGATACCTGCTGTAAACCATGAATGCAAGTGTTTTTCCTAAACTATATGCTAACCTGATATATTATTGCCTAAGTCATATCTATTTGGTAGTTATCCTCCCAATATCTCTTTAATAACTGCTTTTGAGTATATCTCCCAATATCTTTAATATCTCTTTGGGCAGTATCACTTATATCTCTTTAATATCTCTTTGGTTAGTATCTCCCAATATCTCTTTAATATCTCTTTAGGTAGAATCTCCCAATATCTCTTTAATAATCTCTTATTTGATTCATGAGTATAGGGGTAATAATATTGTTCTACTTAATAATATGTTCTCCATGATAAATACTGTTCTCCATGAAAATAAGTATCTCCATGGAATAATTATCCCTGCAATACCAGTATTTTGTCACAACTATAACTTAATATTCAACTTTACATTTCAAACCTATGAATTTCACTCAACCTTTGTATTAACTTTTGAGCATGTTATCTTCAGGTTAAAAGCAATATACGGCACAGAGTGGCATGGACTCAAAGATGGCTAAAACTTGTTATCATTCACAATGTATGTAACTAGATTTTGGGACCTGCCTTTGTAAAACTCTGATTTGAAATGAAGATTAATCATATCTTTTAGAACAAACGCACTTTTGGTCGTTTTCTATGATTATGATTGTTGTATCCATGAAGTAATACCCCAGATTAGCTTCCGTTGCTATATTGTAAAAATGGGGGTGTTACAGATTGGTATCAGCGCCATGGTTATAGAGAACAAGGTCAAAACCTTAACTATAACCACATTTCATTTTTTCAGCCATCAAAGTCCTCCGTGCCACTACATTCCAGAACAAGTATGTAAATATACATATCTATTATAGGGGGGGGGGGGGGGGGGGGGGGGGGGGTTTCAATTACATAAATAACTTATGTTATTTACAAACTAGGTTGTTAATAGAACGATGTCTTCTCCCAACCACTCTACTTCTGATATTGAGGATGCTTTTTCCTCTATGAATATTCTTAACTATACTTCGGTCTCACCGGATTATTTTCCAGCTTCAGCGGGAAGCAGATCTTTTAACTCTTCGGAAAACTCTACAGATAATATGATCAATTGATTATTTCTAGTCTACGCGATTTATCTTAAAAGTAAATATTAAAAGTAAACGCGTCACAGACCAAAATAAATAGTGATGAATAATAGACGTCATAAAGTGACCTGAAATTGAGAAATGTTACATTACCACCATCATTACTATTTGATCCTCGATATATGTTTGTTCCTGAAGAACTATTACCACCTAAGAAGCGAATCCATTCCCCATCTTCTTCCTCAACTACGTTATCTAATTCATCCCAGAATCAAACCTGTGATTTGGTATCACCATCTTCCTCAGTTTATACTCCTACCCCACCTCAGATATTTGAAATAGGAAAATGTCCAATTAAGATGTATCTGAAACATCATGAGGGACAAATCGAAGATATTTTGAATTACTTAGATGAACTCTATCTTCACCACATCGAGAAAATGAAGGAAGGACGTATTGATAGAATGATCATACGAAGGAATAGTGACGAACTAAAGACCGAACTCAAGAAAATCCGTACTCAGATTATCAAACTTCAAAAGAAGCAGTTAGGGCAAAAGGATAAGATTGCCTTTGTTTACTATAGAATTTCCAATCTTGAACAAATCATTGAGAAAATCCAAGCTCAACACCAAACGGATCAGGAAGATATTTAGGATGTCATCTACCCGCTCAGAATCAACAAACTCTTAGACTAGTTATAGCTTTATCTTAGCCACAGGATGTGTGGTATAAATAAAAACACTTGTCAAATCTTGACTATATATAGTAAGAAGGCAAGTTATTTATAAAGGCAATCCCGTTTCGTATCTTATTGTTTACAACTTATCACTCTTTCATCATCATTTCCACCAATTGCATCATTATCTCCATCTTCATGAGTCATACCATAACCCCTAAGTGCTTAAAATTCAAAAATAAGCATTTCTCTTTAAACATTTTAAGCATCACATTTTCTTTTAAGTATTACCTTCTAAAACTAATGATGTCATTCTTACTACGTGTTATCTTGTGTTGATATAATGCCTCCCAAAAGGACATCAACATCTAAAACACCGGCCATAACTTTAGCTGCCATCCAGCAACTAATTAATAATGGCATTTCCTCAGCTCTACAAGCACAAGTTGCATCAATGGCAAGTACTAGTAATCCCAATAGGAACACCGGACCTACTGTAACTCCTTTAGCAAAAACGGGAAACTATAAAGAGTTCGTTAGCTATCAACCTTTCTACTTCAATGGTACGGAAGGAGTAGTTAGCCTCATTCGCTGGTTTGAGCGGACTGAATTAGTATTTTCTCATAGCCACTGTGCCGAAGAAAACAAAGTGACATATGCTAGAAGTAAGATACATAATATGATCCAATTCATTAATCTATAATAAATGTATACTTCACTTTTTCAACCATCTTATCTTGAGCAAAAGCTTGTGAGTTTCCACTAGATGTGCTTGCTGTCTTAGACAGCTGTAAAATCAAAATTTCTTCACACAAATCTCAGTCACATACTTGTCCTTGGACTAATTAAAATTCCCATTCCTCTTATGGCTTTACTTGCTGTCTTAAGAAGAATGTGAGTTCAACCCATAGAACGTCATATGAACCTTCTTTTGCATCATCTTTAAAACCCAGTGCATACATGACTTCTTTGTTTAAGAGGAGAAGAACAAAAAATGGATATCATATACATACACTTAAATATAGAATCTTCACCTTTGTCCCTTATGGATAAACAAAGTCTTGTCTCTCTTTCCTCTCTGAAAAACCCATTGTCCAACAAATAAGTTGACCAAGGTTTCATACAAGCTCTAGGAGCTGATCCAGTCCTTAAGTTGCCTTTTCTACTTTGTATACTCCTGTCAGGAAGTCTGGGATCTTCAAATCCTGTGGTTGACAACATAGGGAACTTCCTCTTCAATCTTACCATAAAGAAAAGAACTCCTGATATCCATTCTGGTACACCATAAAGTCTTTCAATAAGGATAGGCAAAAAATAGCCTAGTTCGCTTCAATTTTGCAATAGGGGAAAATACTTCATCTTAGTCAATCCTTCTTTTGTGTGTACCCTTGAGCAACAATCTTTGCTTTATTTTTAATCAATAAATCCTCTTTCATCTTTTTGAGTCCTGAAGAATATCCCATTTAGTGCTCTGGGGCCTTTTGCTATTTGTAATTCAACAAGGGTCCAACCTTTTGTAATTTAAATTGGAGATGCTCATCCTGACATAGCTTCTATCAGCTGGATCCTGCATGCTTGGATTACCTTCTTGGGTTCTACTTGTGATAAGAAGCAGGCAAACAAGCAATTTTGAAAGTCTTTATGGTTTATTCTTTGCTGAACTGAACTGAACAACCCATGTTCTTCTAAATTCTTTGTCATTCTTCTTGTTTGAGGTGCTGAATTCAAGTCTCCAATAATTTGTTCAACTGGATGATCTTTGTGTACTCTTGTAGTTGGAATAGGACTAATAGGCATAAATTCATCCAAATTGTTCATGTCCGCCTGGCTCCACCATCTTTATCATCATTTGAATAGGACAATATCTTCCAAAGGAGGTATTTTGATCATCCAGGAAGTTCAATGCTTGTTTTTCCACATACAGCATTAACTTCATTTGTGTTAGCTGCATTAACATTGTTAGTGATGTTAACATTATTTTCCTTCTCTTGATCAATACCTTTACTATTTCTTGAATCTTCATCAACCTTCTTTCCATCATCACTTGAAGGTTTGAATCCAGCATCAGGAGAACTCTTTGAAATTTGAGAGAATGGTGGACCAGCAGTTCACAATGGTAGAAGAATGTAATCTTTGCCAAGTACTGACTCCATTCAAGCTTTACCTGCATCATCACATGCTTTTGTACCTGCATTACCATTAGACTTGTTTTTCCTGCCAACAACTGATGATAATTCATTAACTTTGTTAGTTGCATCAATATCAAAAAGCAATTTGGTCACTTCCTGATATTAGAGTGTATTCTACTAACTTGACATGCAGGTTCTCTTCACTATCCTAGTTTCTATATTGAATACTCTAATGCTGTACTATTGTGTGAGTACCCAACAAAGAATCCTTCATCAGCTTACCATCAAATTGGCCTAAGTGACTATGGTATTGTGAATTGTACACAGGACACCCAAATGGTCTATAATGCCTAAAGTCTGGTTTTTACCAGAAAAAGTTTCATAGGGGTATGTTATGAGGCTTAGTTAACTAATACCCTATTCTGCACATAGCAAGCCAGTTTTATAACTACTTCAGCCCAAAAAAGTAGTAGGTATCTTAAAATACTAAAATTGCCTAGCAGCCCTCAATTAGTTTCTATTTTTCCTCTATGACGGGGCGGGGGGAGGGCGGGGGGGGAATACTCATGTTTTGTTAGGAGTTCGTAGCTTACATAAATTATCTCTTAATACATTAGGAGTTCTAGCTACACTATATTGTCTCAAAATACCCTTCTTTTCACAAAACTGATTCATTTCTCTGTTTTTGAAATCAGTTCCATTATCACATCTAATCACTTTAACCTTGTGATCTACTAGATTTTCTATCCCAGTTATAAAGGACTTAAGAATGCCACTAACCTCATCCTTAGTAGCTAGAAAGAAAACCCATGTAAACCTACTATAATCATCTGTGACAACTAGGCAATACATTTTCTTCATAAGGCTTTTTACAAATATTGGACCAAACAAGTCCATATGCAACAAATGTAAAGGAAGACTGATTAAGTTCTCTGTTTTGGACATATAAGAGGCTCTGTGTTGCTTTCCCTTTTGACAAGCAACACAGGTTTGATAATTTTCAAAAAGTTTGGAAGGTAAACCTCTTACTAGATTTCTCTTAACCAATTTATTCATGGTTTTAAAATTTAAGTGACCTAGCCTTCTATGCCAAAGTTTAGATTCATCAGATGTGGCTTTTGCGAAGAGACAAGTTAAACCTCTTTTAGGAACTATGTTCTTTAAATCAACAATATACATATTGTTTTTTCTAGGAACTCTAAGTAAAACTTGACTTTCATCAATTAATTTAAAGTTTAGAGATAAAACAATACATTCAGTGTCATTAAAAAGAACACTATTCTTTTTATCACACAAAATAGATTAAATTTTAACTCTCTAACAAAATACACATTTTCAAAATCTAGATTACCATTTTTAGTGGTACCTTTTCCTGTGATTTTCCCTCTTTTGGGGTTCCCTCTAAAAGCAACATATCCTCCATCTATCTCTTCATAGTCTGTAAGATAAGACATGTTCTCTGTCATGTGCCTTGAGCATCCACTATCAATCACTCCTTGATCCTGTAAATTTATTTGTGGATTGCCCTGCACATTAGATAAGAAAATTAGCTTCTTTTGGGGACCCAAGCCATCACTGACTTGGATCTGCCTTATGCATCAAAATAATCAACTTCTTTAGGGCGATTGATGCATTATTGTGTTTAGAAACATGGTCAAAAACTTTATTCTTTGGTTTCCAAACCCAACAAGCCGAGGCCTTAACAACATTATCTACTGTTTTTGGCCTAGCAGCATTAACTACTGCTTTTGGCCTAACAATATTAACATTTTTATCCTTAACAGTATTAATCATCTGATTAAAATTGTTGTTTTTAAATGCTGTATTATTATGAATGGGCCTCTTAATAGTTGAATGTGCTGTTTTAGAAAGATATGACATTGGTCTGGCAGCATTCACTGTTGTTTTTGTGTGGGCAACATTAACTTGTCTAGCAGTATTAACTGATACTAAACCAGACTTCGTTAGTACTGCTCTTGGAACTATGTTCTTTTTAGCACAGGGGTTAGTATTTTTAGCAAAGTTTTGATGATTCACCCTTTGAGCATTGTTCCAAATAGGTTTTGTATTTTGAAACTGTTTTTGATTCACCTTTTTACAATCTACCTGCAAGTGATCAAAACTTCCACATACATAACAAGCTTTATTAAACATCTCAAAATTACTTCCTAATCTTTAAGACATCATATTATTCCAGTTTCTTTGATTGCCTCTAGGAGTATGAATGTTTTGCCTATTTTGCTCAACATGATTGACAGTTTTCCTAGCAGTCTTTTCTTGCTGTTTAGGTTTGACAAACTCTATCTTAGCAAAACTAGGCTTAAATGTTTTCTTTTCAATCTTAGCCTGAGGCACATCATCTTCCTCATTATCAGACACCCAATCCTCAATAATTGGAGCACCATTATTCTTCCTAACTGCTTTAGGCTTTGCTTCACTAGCCTTAGCTTCACTGTTCTCAACTACAGGCTCACTTGTAAATTCTTCTAAACCAGTAAATGACAAGTCAGGTGTTGGAGGCATAAAATTTCCTGTATAGGGAGGTGGTACTGTATTATAGCCTAAACCTTTCTTGCAGTTGTCAACAATCTGACACTCTATGATCTTGTTTAAGCTCTTAGATGCATGTTCAAATTTATCTACATTAAGTTGAATACTATCTTTTTCTTGTTGAGCCTTTTTAAGTTTCTTTCTATGTTCTGTAATGGCTATTTCTCTTAAATGAATCTCAAGTTTTAATTCCTTAATGTCTTGTTCATAAATAGACTCATTTTTTTATAAACTACAAGTTTTTCTTCTACAGACTTAAACTTGTCTTATAAGCTAAAGCCATTAACTGAGATTTCTTCAAATCTTTTAACAGTTGTTCATAATGAGATTTAAGCACTTTAACAGTTTCAAGACAAGATTTTGAACAAGTAGTCATTAGATACCTCATAATTAGAACTTGAAGATGAGTAAGCCATGAGTGCATAGTTAGTAGGCCTTTCCTCTGCCTGATCACTACAGTCATATCCACCAAGACCATCACATGATATCAAAGCATTGGAAGTAACTGTCTCTACTGGTACACTTCTTCTTGACTTTTCTCTGGTCCTGTTGTCTTGGTTTCTTGGAGCTCTGCACTCCCTAGCAAAATGTCCCCTCTTGTGACAGTTGTAGCACTCTACTTTGGACTTATCAAACCCAATGGTGTCATTACCATTAATAGTAAGCTTCCTTCTAGTGTTCTTCAAGAACCTTCTTTCCCTCATAGTCAACATGGCCATCTGCCATCTCAAATCCATCTCTTCTAAGTCATCTGGATGGAGTTGTTGTAAGTCCGCATTTGCAAGTTGAGGACTACTTGGTTGCCTAGAAAAGAATGCACAGATCACAGCATCACTCAAGTTATCAACATTTGTTGATTTAACAACATTAGTTTGAGTGTTGGCAGTAGAAACTCCATGAGTAGTACTAACTGGTTCATTAGTGCTGCCAGTGTTGTTGGAGGACACAAAAGCCATGTTTTGTGTACTTGTACTTGAGCTTGATGTCCCTTTAACTTCTAGTTCATACACTTTGAGATTGTTGTAGAGATCATCCATGCTCATTGTCTTTAATTTAGGCTTATTCCTCCACACAACAGTATGTGTGTTCCATTCTGGTGACAAACTTCTTAACAACTTCTAGTTCACATCTTCTTGAGAAAGCTTTTCACCTAAAATCTCCAGCTGACTCACAAGATTTTGAAGCCTATCAAAAGTTTGGTCAAGGGTCTCTGAGCTAGGGGCAGAGAAGTTTTCATACTGCTGCTTTAAGATATTTCTTTGAGTTTTCTTTGTAGCATCATTACCCCCAAATCTCTTTTCAACAGCTTCAAGCAGCGACTTCACATACCATACATGGCCGTAACGACGGAATAGACATGTGTGTTTGATCACATCCTCATTCGAGTTTAACCAAGGGTTAGGATGAAGAAAGATATAGGGTAGGGATCTTCTAACTTTCACCAATAGTAATAAACCAACAAGGTAGCTGAATCATGCATACATGGACGTAACGACGGAATAGACATGCATGTTCCATCACATCCTTTTTCGCGTAAAACCCATGGTTAATGATTAGGAAAGGGAAGTAAATTGTTGTTAAATAAAAATTACGAAATAAATAGATTAAGTCCAAACAAATCAGGCACAAGTTACTAGACACTTTTTCCTGACCATTACCATGATAACGACACAATTATATACAACCGTCTTGATCATAGATCAAAAACAACAACCTAAGTTGGCGTTCCCGTAACGGTCAACTTCCCAATCATCCCATACTTTACATACTTTTACAAGACAAGTGGAGATATCTACCACTTTATACAAAACTTTACATCGTTGACTTATAAGACGTATCAACGAATAATCGATCCTTGATATAATTCCTTCGGTCTTTGCTTTTACAAAACGATTATCTTCAAACTTTCCTCCTCTTTTTTGTTGTGATTTTTCTAATTTTTTTGTTTTTTCATATACTAACTACGAAACTCGGTGTAATTTCACCATCTTCACGATCATAATAACTCTGGATAATTCCTTCGATAATTCTTCATTCTTCGGACGTACCAATAATTGTGTCGGTAGTAAAAATACATGAGTTTTGACTACTTTATACATTCCCATTTACAATGAACAAATTTCTTCCCAACCGTACCAAAGATAGAAAATTGACACATGACTCGGGAAATACATACTTTAGACTTTAAGCAACTAACAAATGATAAACGGACTTAATCTAATAGGGTAGACTAAGGTGTAAAGGTGTAACGAAACAAACAGTTGGTGTTATTCCTAAAGGATTGGCTCTATTGATTTTTCAAGGGGTATCTTACTCTTAAGATGAGAGTAAACAAAGGGTTTATATGGGATTTAACTAACCAGTGTAGTTAGTTAATAAAACAACATATAAAGGCTTTTTGGGTGTAATCCTAGAAATTTACCAATTTAAACAAGTTACTCCATCTAAATCCATAGTACTCATTATTGTGGTCTAGAATAGATATACCAAGCCAAGTTCTAAAGTCTACAACATCACCATCACACTCATATTTTATTGAATTTGGGTAAACATTTAGAAACGGATAAGGTTAAATCCTCACAATATATGTGCTTGAAATTTTTTTAAATTTAAACATAATTTAAGCATTTTATGAAAAATAGGACAAGTATACATTCTAATTCCTATCCCCCACTTGAATTATACAACATCCTCGTTGTATAGATAAAACATTAAAAACGAGAATTAAAAGAATTAGAATGAGAAACTCCCCTGATATTTTGCTCGGTAGATTCTCCAAGTTGAGTTTATGAGCAAGGATGTGTGTTGTAAATGCATCTAGTTACCAGCATAACTACATCACACATAGGATTCTAGATGATCGATACTTTATCAACTTTGTCGATTTCTTTGCAGCGAGGTCTTGTGCAAAATATAGGAAAAACATGCAAAATCCTATCTTGGGTATCTACGGTTAATTAAATAAGCTAAATAAACTGTACTGGAAACCAATACACCGTATCCATAAACTGGAGTACGCCGTATTGAGAAACCTATAAAAAGTATATAAATACGGGTTAGTCTATTGAATACGCCGTATCATGTACATGAATACGCCGTATTGACAGAACTCACAATAATGTTTAAAGCGCATAAAAATAATGGAATGATAACATCCAGACATTCAATACGCTGTATGGTATGGAGCGGATACGCCGTTTTGATGTCTGGGAAGACAGACTCGATAAAAAAAATTCACTTTTGTTTATAGAAAAGTCTTTAAGTTAGACTTGCTACAATTTAATCCCATCCTTATAAAACAACTTAGGGTCGAATGGGATGCCAAACGACACATACAAATTCTTAATAAGATTTAGTAGCATCCCGTTGTTAAGATAATTCCAAGCCATGATATTAACATCCAATTCCATGACAAAACTTTTCATAATGAAAATTTTATTGATTTTATCTTGACTTGCTTTCAGAAATCTCTTGAACCCTTGTGTTTCCTCATTACCCCCTGAAGACTGTATTATATCGATTTTATTATCATCATTTTCCTTATCTGACTTTAGATCATCGGTATAGATTATGTTGAAAGGGAATAGATCATTAAAGTACAAAACGTTTTGTTCCTCTTCATCACATTCAGACAATGATGTTTCATCTTTCAAATCAACTTCATCGATATGTTGAGGGCTTAAAGTAGGTTCAGTTAAGAAATTTGATTTAGACGTTAGAGCATCATTGTAAACAATACCTGGAAATTCATTCTCAAAATATTTAAAGAAGTCTAAATCATCAAAACAACTGACCGTAGGCATGGGTGATGGAAACGAAGACATATTGACTTTTTCATTATTGTTTTCCGAATCCGTTTTTAAATCATTGGCATAAATTATTTTATAAGAAAATGAGTTTTTGTCAAAAATTACCATGTAATCTTCATCGTCGGATTCGTCAAACGATATTCTAAAGTTAATTTTATTGTTGTTAAGAGAACTTACCGTGGGTTCACAAGAGAGTGTTTTTTCAGATGATAACTTGTCATTAAAGATTATAGCTGGGAATTCGGTTTCAACGGATCTGAGGTTGTGAACGTCTTCATTATAGCAGATCTTACCATACATAGCAGTTTCCCAGTTATACACCTTACCATGCCAACGAGCTTTTTCTTCTTCGAGCTTGATATATTCTTCCATGGTAATGTTTGGGTTGTCCATTGTAATAAACTTGCTAGGAAAGAAAACCGTCAAATAACTTCTACGTCGTATTTAGTAAACTGAATACGCCGTATTACAAAAAAAAAAAGCAAACAAACAGGATTATAAACTATTCTAAACCACACTAATCCTAAGGGTTAGATTTAATCTAATGTTAAAAACCAAAATATCAAATAAAGATCAAGATTAAATTTTCACTCCCTAGCAACGGCGCCAAAAACTTAATGTGTCGTTGTGTGGTTGTAATTTATGTTTCAAGTTTTAAATTTATATTTTGTTGACTTAACCAAAAACAACACTTTAACGGGCAGTGTACCTGATCGATGGAAGTTTCGTGGTACGTAGGGTGTCGATCACTAAGAGCGAGAAACAATCTTTCAATTTATTAATATTTTTGTTATCTAAACTAAGTTAATTCTATTCTATGTTAAACCTATGCTAAACCTATGTTAATCCTAAATCTAATGGATAATGGGGGTTTTCAGCCTGAGAGACTGGCACGGGTTTTGTGGTGACTAAAATCAACTTAAGATACTAAAACACGCGCAAGCAAATTAACAGAAGATAAAAGAGCAGTCTAGCCAAATATAAGAAAACTGTATTAACCATTATTAATCCAATTAGAACGTTGGTTTGTTTATTTAGTGCAATGATTACTTATCTCGAGGCGACATATCATTCTTAAGACTTAGGCGGTACTTCTTCCTAAGACCTAGATACGAAGAATTCTGTCACAATTAAACGTATCCGCATAAAGTATCCTTATTTGCTGATTATAATCTATCTTAGGGATTAAAGCAATGGTGATCTTGTTAAACCCTAGCTCATAGAGACTTTACCCACTTACTGCTTAAAGGCAATTCATACACTAGTAGTCCACTAACCAAGTCTTTACCAATTAATTGAGAACGTACTCGTTGATCCCAAGGGTCACCTGCCGGTCCAACTAAGCTCCTCACAATCTAAGAGTCACATATAGGTTATTCTTCGTGATTACTCATGGGTCTAGATGTATTAATAACTTATGGAGAGATCACGGCTTCTAGATACTTGGTCCGTATCACTAGATCCAGTTGAATGATAGGTCGCATAGAAAAGCACATAAACAAGTATAACTGATAAACATAAAAGAATCAACGATAAAATTAAGCAATGAGATAAACAAAACAAAATTTAGATCTTCATAATAATGGCTAATACCCGCAAGGTATTAGCCTTTTTAACGTCATAATCAATACTAAGAGTTATAATTTAGCATTGTAAACTTAAACTGAGTTAACGAAAGATTATCACACAAAAGAACTGATCTACAAGGAGTATAGGAGATTATAAGTTGTTTCCTATGGAATTTATTACGTTGCAAGACCTCTTCTGCTCTTCTGAAAATCGACTTTTATGGTTTAGGTATCAAAAATATTATTTAGCACACTGAAAACCCGTTTTTAGGTTTTCTATTTATAAGGTCTGGAATTGAGTCAATACGGCGTATCAAAAGTCTTTGATACGGCGTATTGAAGGTTTATTGGAGTAGGGACCACGTTCGATATCTTCCAGAATATTTTATTTCCATAACTTGAATGCGGTGTATTGGTCTTCTCTGGATACGGCGTATTGATCGTTGATCCTTTGTGGTCTTTAGTGAAGTGCAGACACATATACGCCGTATCTTCCTTGATGGATAAGGCATATTGGATGTCAGAACAATAATCTTCAAATGTCTTCGTTTAAGCTCCAGAATGCGTGCCTTTTTTCTAATCTTCACCAAATACTCCAAAATTACCGCAGTTCTCAAATACAAATGATTAAGTAACAATTCTTTGCTATAATTAAACTAAATGGGTTATTTACATGGGATAAATGATGCTATAAACGTAACATTATTTGATGTCATCAAATATCCCCCACTTGAATCCTACTTGTCCTCAAGTAGCCTTTAGAAGTTTATAAAAATGTATCCCTAAGGATTTTTTCCGTTTGAGCATTTATTCGACCTATTACAAGTACACAACCAAACACCTCATGAAATAGGCAGATGAAAACACTCAAATCACTCAACTAATCTATGTGGTAACATGCAACTAATTCACTCAATTGCTCAGTCGTGACGGGTATTCTATCATAGGCTTGGCAAGGATACACATCTCCACCACTAGAGCTAAGGAGTAACAAGTTTATAAAGGCAAAATAGGTTTTTATTATAAGGCTTAGGGTTGATCATTCTACAATCTTTCACCAAAAGTACCACACCAACAAGGCAACTGAATCACACATACATGGCCGTAACGACAGAATAGACATGTGTGTTCGATCACATCCTCATTCGAGTTTAACCAAGGGTTAGGATGAAGAATGATATAGGGTATGGATCTTCTAACTTTCACCAAAAGTAATAAACCAACAAGGCAGCTGAATCATGCATACATGGCCGTAACGACGGAATAGACATGCATGTTCGATCACATCCTTATTCGCGTAAAACCCATGGTTAATGACTAGGAAAGGGAAATAAATTATTGTTAAATAAAAATTACAAAACAAATAGATTAAGTCCAAAACAAATAAAGCACAAGTTGCTAGACACTTTTTCCCGACCGTTACCATTAAAAAGACACAACTATTTATAAACGTCTTGATCATTGATCAAAAACAACAACCTAAGTTGACGTTCCCGTAACGGTCAACTTCCCAATCATCCCATACTTTACATACTTTTACAAGACAAGTGGCGATATCTACCACTTTATACAAAACTTTATATCATTGACTTATAAGACGCATCAACGAATAATCGATCCTTGATATAATTCCTTTGGTTTAAGCTTTTGCGAAACGATTATCTTCAAAACTTTCCTCCTCTATTTTGTTGCGATTTTTCTAATATTTTCGATTTTTTTTCATATGCTAACTACGTAACTCGGTGTAATTTCACCATCTTCACGATCATAATAACTCTGGATAATTCCTTTGATAATTCTTCATTCTTCGGACGTACCAATAATTGTGATTGTAGTAAATATACATGAGTTTTAACTACTTTATAAATTCTCATTTGCAATGTAAAAATTTCTTCCCAA
The DNA here is from genome assembly GCA_026074375.1 of Tanacetum coccineum. NCBI lineage: Eukaryota > Viridiplantae > Streptophyta > Magnoliopsida > Asterales > Asteraceae > Tanacetum > Tanacetum coccineum. The sequence continues at coordinate 46,734 of BQNB010025743.1, forward strand.
CCGTACCAAAGATAGAAAAATGACACAAGACTCGGGAAATACATACTTTACACTTTAAGAAATTGGCAACTGATAAATGGACTTAATCTAACAGGGTGGGCTAAGGTGTAAAGGTGTAACAAAACAAACAATTGGTGTTATTCCTAAAGAATTGGCTCTATTGGTTTTTCTAGGGGTATCTTACTCTTAAGATGAGAGTAAACAAAGTGTTTATATGGGGATTTAACTAACCAGTGTAGTTAGTTAATAAAATAACATATAAAGGCTTTTTGGGTGTAATCCTAAAAATTTACCAATTTAAACAAGTTACTCCATCTAAATCCATAGTACTCATTATTGTGGTCTCGAATAGATATACCAAGCCAAGTTCTAAAGTCTACAACATCACCGGCACACTCATATTTTATGGAATTTGGGTAAACATTTGGAAACGGATAAGGTTAAATCCTCATAATATCTAATAAGGGTTATTGTGTGCGGGTTATGTAACAAGTAATTTCATAAAAGTATGCTTATTTTTTTTAAATTTGAGCATAATTTAAGCATTTTATGTGAAAAATAGGACAAGTATACATTCTAATTCCCATCCACCCACTTGAATTATACAACTTCCTCGTTGTATAGATAAAACATTAAAAACGGGAATTAAAAGAATTAGAATGAGAAACTCCCCTGATATTTTGCTCGGTAGATTCTCCAAGTTGAGTTTATGAGCAAGAATGTGTATTGTAAATGCGTCTGAATACCAGTATGACTACAACACACATAGGATTTTAGATGATTGATACTTAACCAACTTTGTTGATTTCTTTGCAGCGAGGTCCTATGCAAAATATAGGAAAAACATGCAAAATCCTATCTCGGTACCTACGGTTAATTATAAATAAACTAAACGAACTGTACAGGAGACCAATACGCCGTATCCATAAACTGGAATACGCCGTATTGAGAACCTATAAAAAGTATTTATACGGGTCAGTCTGCCAAATACGCCGTATCATGTACATGAATACGCCGTATAGATATAACTGACAATTATGTTTAAAAAGTGCATAAACATAAAGGACTCATAACGTCCAAACATTTAATACGTCGTATGGTATGGAGCGGATACGCCGTATTGAAGTCTAGGAAGACAGACTCGATAAAAATAAATAACAATTCGGGTTGTCTCCCGGGAAGCACTTTTCTTTCAGCTAGTCTATAAGTTAGACTTTTTCTCCAGCTTCCTTCACTTGGTGCGTGTCACCATCTATCCTTCGTCCATCATGCGAAAGATCTCTTGGTATGCGTGGATTTCTTCTTTGCTTGTATTCGTCAAATCATCGTATTCATTTTCTTTTATAGCTACTTACTCTTCGTCATCCCTAAATGAATACTTGACCATCTCAAATCTTCGTATATAGCAAACTGGCATCTCATGATCATCAAATACTTCACATCTTTCTTCATTATCACGGTTGGTATTCTCAAAGTTGTCCCATCTTCTCCAACCTTCATTACTTGATTCATCATCTTCGTCAATCATTCCTTCCATGATGGCTTTATTTTTTAAAGCCTCTTCTTTGAGTTTGCTATCCTTCAAAGCTTCGTACCATTCTAAATCTTGGTAACGAAGTGTGTTTCCAACTATGTAAGCTCTAGGCAAGTTCCCTTCGTTACAATATCCATCATCTTTATAGCTACATGTTGTCCATTCTGAACATCCATTTTTATAATTAAAAGGCTCACAATGATGTCTAACTGGAGTGGGTTCTTCCCATGCTCCATTATCCGTCCATGGTTTTTCATGCACCCATGGGATATATTTATTTCACACATATATCCAATCATTCTTATATTCTTCGTAAGTCTTAAATCCATCAATATCTTTAGTAAGTACATCTGGATCTATTTGTAGAAGATAATTAAACTCCTTGAAGGCTCTACACAAAGGTACCTCGAAGTCAAATACATTAGTCTCGATTCTAAAATTTTTAGTGACTTCATCTTCATCATCAGAATCAGAAGATTCTTCGTCGGTGAGTTCAACTTCACCATCACCTCTAGTCCAATAAATCCATAATGCTTTTATTGTATAATGATCCATTGTCTTGTAGTTAAATTTTTTTGAAGCTAACCATTCAGTAAATTCGACATTAGATGGATCATATTCCATATCATTATCAGATTCATATGACATTTGTTGTTCCGAATCGTCTTCCTTTTTTAAGTCACATGGAATGTTATTAACCTTAGTGATTTCAACCTCATATGTAAACAAGTCGTCGTCCATTCTGCTCATCCGGATGAATTCTTCTTTGAAAATTTCAAGTGATGTATTGCAAGTGAGCGAAACATCACTTATCATTAGAGACTCAAGTTTCTAACTTTCCCTTGATTACCTTTGACATTGTTACTGAAAACAACCAGAGAATTATCAGAAGAACCAGTTTGAAAAAGGTGTGTATAAAACTTTGGGCTTTATGTTCGAGTAAAAAAAACTTCTCTGTTACTGTATCAGATGATCAATACGCCGTATTCATTAAGTCTGAATACGCCGTATTATTCTTTTAAACGAATACGCTGTATTGGACAAGAAAGTTGGATATGCAGTATCCAATAGAAGTGGATACGCCGTGTCGGGTTATCGACCAGAATAGTGTATTAGAAAACAATAAAACTAACAAACAATTAAACTAATAGGCAATTAAATAAAAAAATATACAAGCAAATATATAGAATTGTATACTAATCTAAATTACACTAATCCTAAGGGTTAGATTAATCTAATGTTAAAAATTAAAATATCAAATAAAAATCAAGATTAAATTTTCACTCCCTGGCAGCGGCGCCAAAAACTTGATGTGTCGTTGTGTGGTTGTAATTTATGTTTTAAGTTTTAAATTTATATTTTGCCGACTTTACAAAAAATAACACTTTAACGGGCAGTGTACCCGGTCAGATAGGAGTTTTGTGGTAAGTAGGGTGTCAATCACTAAGAGCGAGAAACAATCTTTCAATTTATTAATATTTTGGTTATCTAAACTAAGTTAATTATATTCTATGTTAAACCTATGCTAAACCTATGTTAATCCTAAATCTAACAGATAAGGGGGTTTTCAGCCTGAGAGACTGACACGGGTTTTGTGGTGACTAAAATCAACTTAAGACACTAAAACACACGCAAGTAAATTAACAGAAGATAAAAGAGCGATCTAGCCAAATATAAGAAAACTGTATTAACCATTATTAATCCAATTAGAACGTTGGTTTGTTTATTTAGTGCAATGATTACTTATCTCGAGGCGGCATATCATTCTTAAGACTTAGGCGGTACTTCTTTCTAAGACCTAGATACGAAGAATTCTGTCACAATTAAACGTATCCGCATAAAGCATCCTTATTTGCTGATTATAATCTATCTTAGGGATTAAAGAAATGGTGATCTTGTTAAACCCTAGCTCATAGAGACTTTACCCACTTACTGCTTAAAGATAATTCATACACTAGTAGTCTACTAACCAAGTCTTTACCAATTAATTGAGAACATACTCGTTGATCCCAAGGGTCACATGCCGATCCAACTAAGCTCGCAATCTAAGGGCAAAGATAGGTTATTATTCGTGATCCTATTGGTCTAGATGTATTAATCACTATATGGAGAGCCATCCCGGCATCTAGATTACTTGGTCCGTATCACTAGATCCATTTGAACGATAGGTCGTATACAAAAGCACGTAAAAAAGTATAAACTAATAAACATAAACAAGCAATCAACGATAAATTAAGCAATTGAGATAAACAAACCAAACATTCAGATCTTTATAATAATGGCTAATACCCGAAGGTATCAGTCTTCAAACATCATTATCAATACAAGAGTAATAATTTAGCTAAGGTAAACTAACCGAGTTAACGAATGATACCAAAAACTGAATGATTACAAGAGTATAGGAGATTACAATTTATTTTCTATGGAATTAATTATGTTGCAAGACCTCTTCTGCTCTTCTTCTATTCTGAAAATTGACTTTTATGGTTTAGGCATTGAAAATCTGATTTAGCACACTAAAAACTTGTTTTTAGGTTTTCTATTTATAAGGTCTGGAATTTGGTCGATACGACGTATTGGCTGAGGTCAATACGGCGTATCGGGACCACGTTCGATATCTTCCAAAATATTTTATTACTTTAACTTGAATACGGCATATAGTCTCCTCTATATACAGCGTATTGATCCTTGTTCCCTTGTGGTCTTTGGTGAAGTGCAGACACAAATACGCCGTATCTTCCATGATGGATACGACATATAGGATGTTAGAATAGTAATCTTCATATTTCTTCATTTAAGCTCCAGAATGCGTACCTTTTTGCTAATCTTCACCAAGTACTTCATAATTACTGCAGTTCTCAAATACAAACGATTAAGTAATAATTCTTTGCAATAATTATACTAAATGGGTTATTTACATGGGATAAATGATGCTATAAATGTAACGTTATTTGATGTCATCAGCATCTCAACCCAAACCTTCTTATTTCCAACCAATTCATCTATTTGAGCCCTTAAAATTGCTAATTCTTCCTTGGTAATGGCTATAAAAGGTTTGTCCCACTCTTTTTGTCCTTGGGCAAAACTATCTATGGCTTCCCATGCTTCTTCACCACTTAATTCCCTAAGATTTCCATCCGCAGTAAAGTCAAGGTACATTCGGGTATAGTTGTCGACATGATAATAGAATAATTGAGTAAGGGACCATAAACCGAGGCCATGATGAGGGACTTTTTCGATTAAGTTTTTGAAACGAGTCCACGCATCATAAAGAGATTCACCTTGATGTTGGAACATCAAGGTGTTATTTTAGAATGGGAAGGTTGTGTTTCAGGGTGTGTTTTGAGAGGGTGTGATGGGTGGTCTTTCATACATCATGATGGTGAACGAAAAAGTGATTTACAAAACAAAGGGCACAAAGAAAAGATAGACTACAAGAAAGCTAATTAAAAGAAATTAAATCTCACTTGATAGGAATCTTATGAGTAGACCTAAGCTAGATAGAATCCGAAACCTACGCTATTCCTCGGCAAAGGCACCAAAAACTTGATGTGAGGGTCATAGGACTTCAACAAGAAGTTTTACAACTCCCCAGGCAGAGTACCTAACCATTGTAGTGTAGTAAGGCAAGACTCGGAGGTTGTTATCATTCTCTAAGGGAATAGCACTGAAGGCCGGATCGAATGTTCACTAAGGTCTAAAGGTTAAAGGAAGATTCTTTATGTGTTTTTAAATTTTATGAAGTAAGTAAATTCTGGTTTTAGAGAGGTTTGGTTTTAAGCTAATTAAACTAATAAACTTAATAACAAATATACAATGAAGCGTATTCACCTGGGATGCACTACTCCTTGCTAGCTATCCAATTCTTTCTATTGCTTTGTCACACTTGAGATGTAATGTGTAAGTATTTCCTACTTCAAAAACGAATTACACGAACCCGCCATCTTTGTAATATTTCGTTTGGGCAACGTACAAGTAAGGTAGTATGAAAACTATTACAAGGCCCCTACGAGTACATTACACGTATTAGAACACTTAAGAGGGATCAACCATATTAAGGGTAAGGTAGCATGAAGACTATTACCGATGGTATCCTTTCTACACACTCGCGTTTTCCTAGATGTCTATGCCAATTTAATATCTTATGGCTAGTTTTCTAGAGCCTAACGCGCACATCCATCAACAAAAAGGAATAGGAAACAAGAATTATAAACTATAATCAATTATGCTCATTGAATCTGTCACAAACAACAAGATATAATCAATCAATGACAAGTTTCATGCATTCCTAAATAAATACTAGATGAATTAGCCAAGCATACTTAAATAAGAGAAATCATAATCAAAAAAAGGAATTGAAGACATGAATTAAAATATAAGTGATAATCAAACCATTATAAGATATTTATGGATTGAATTAGACCTTCTAAGTTGCTAGAAAAATACCTACCCAAACCCTAGAATCGGACTTAGGGTTTGGGGCTTAATAAAAATGAAGTTATGAGGCTATATTTATATGAAAACCCTAGGTCGTCAATCTCGACGCCATTGGAGAAAATCCCGACGCCGTCGCGTCGTCATCTCTTGCCTGGCTGTAGATTTTCTCGCTGTGATCGTGTAGGATATTAAATCGTCAAAATCCGAGTTTTTATAAAGGAGTTATGATCAAAACAATATCTACTGCTTCGCGCGCAAGTTGAATGGTTATCTTTATCTCGTGACGCCGATAATGGCGACGCCGTCTCCACACTCTGTGAGCACAAATCTTCCAAGATCTTGGTGTAGGTCTGTAGTCTTGTCTGTTTCTTCTCCAAATGAGCCCAAGTCATGTGTATTTCCTTCAAATGTCATCCAAGTGCTAAAACCTGAAAACAAACGATTAAGCACGTAATCTGGGCATATTTGCATGATTTAGGGGGTTACATGACCCCGAAATAGTGTATAAAATGACACTTTATTATAAAACAAGGCAATAAACATGGGATTTTGACATAGAAATTTAGATGTCATTTGATGTCATCAAATATCACCCACTTGAATTCTACTTGTCCTCAAGTAGACCCTTATAATAATTATCAAAAAGATATCTTCCAAGAAAAAAATTAGAAAATAAAAATTTAAAAATTACCTGAGCTAGAGAATTTTTAAACCGAGCACCTCACAAAAAGGGAAATGAAATCACACTCATACTCTTACTAATCTATGTGTTCATTTTTAGGTGATAACTCAAATATTCAGTTATGACGAGTATTCTATCATAGGCTTGGCAAGGATACTAATCTCCACCACTATAGTCTCGATGCAACAATTCTAAAAGTCAAATGGGTTGACACAATTTTAAGGCTTCTGGGTAAGTCATTCTTAGAAGTAATCTTTATTAATAACAATACCCGAGCGGAGATGACAAAACCACAAGTGAACAAGCGCCAAGTGGTTGCTCATTTAATACCCAAACACATTAAAGTGAACAAAATAATGCATGATCACATAACATTCAAACAAGTATAAATAAACAATACAAGATAAAAACACAAGACACTCCTAATATGTATAAAATTAAAATAAAGCGGGTTGCCTCCTACTTACTGCTTTTCTTTATTTACGAGTCTTGTAACTAGACTCAAAGTCACAACCTAGGAACCATGAAGGTGCTTCAAGTAGAGGATATCACTTGGATTGCTTTTTTGGGATAATTTCCTAGTCTTTGGCATGGTTTAGAAAACTCTTTCAAACTTTTCCCCATCGGGATCTATTAACTCAATCTTAATGTGCCACATACCATCTCTTTCACGTGGTGGCTTGTTCCAATTCCATCCATCAAGAAACATGTTTTCTGATTCCCATTTATTACCCTTAAGGTTAATTGGTATAGCTCCTAGGAAGTCAATCATTTTCCTAAACACTATAGTATCCTTAAAAGGGTTAAGTTTGACAGTTTGACATACCTAGCTAATTCCCATGACCCGGGTGGATTTGTACTCATAAAGTCATTTTCTAAGTAGAAAGGGTGTTGGGGGACCTATGAAATCCATGCTAAGTCGAGGGCCATAAGATGGTTGTCTAGCTTGAGTAGTCCAATATGGCACTTATTCTCACCATTAATCTACTTCCTTTTACTCCAATACCGACCTATGTATCCTTCTACAACCGCTAATCTTAATTTTCCACAGTCTAATCACGGCACTAGCGGTTGCTAGAAATCCTCTTCCTACAAGTAATGGGCACGTATGGTCTTTTTCCATATATAGGACATAAAAATCTGCCAAAAGTTTCAATCTTCCTATATGTACCACCACATACCTCACAATTCCTATGAGATAAGCTCTACTTTCATCTGCTAACCCTAGGATTATTAAATCTCTTATATTATTCCAACTTTAAGCTATTTGTAAAGAGACACTAGGATTAAATTTATGCATGACCTTAAATCGGCTAAAGTAACAAAAGGTTTGGACTACTCTAGCCTACAAGGTAAGATAAATAATCCGAGATCCTCCATTTTCTTTCATATTTCATTTTGGATATATGCGGACCCATTTTACCTAACTCAAGACTCTCAACATACTTATCCAAGATGGCGTTGTACATGGGAGCGTGAGCTAAAACTTCAAGAACCAGTAGATTAAGATGCAATTTGAGTTTGTTGTTGGTCTTGTGGCATTTTTGTGGATTTGAAACACGATTTGATAGTGTTGAACGAATGAAAAGGATTGGAAGAGCTTTGGGGATCTTCTATTTAAGGATAAGAACGAGCAGACAAAGCCGTTGAAATGAAATTTATGTTTAATTTAGGTTCTTCCACTTCGGGATCTTCCATTCGATCATTGATGACCTTCAAAAGAGTATCAATTTAAGTGGTCACCTCTCTTTGTTGTTGCTTGAAATCTGCTTCAAACCTGAACAAAAGAGCTTATTGAGATGACATAAAAATGGATACTAATCCTTTAAGATTTGATTGACTATTTAAAGATTGAGGATTATTGTTGAAGGTACGGTTCGAGGATGAACCATTTATTTGAAAACAATTAGGTAGGTTTGAAAAATTATTTTTCAAATTTTGAGGTTGCCTTCACCTAAAGTTTGGGTGATTCTTTCAAGACGGATTGTATGAATCATCGAGAGTATTTTGCTCAGGTTTGAAAGTGACCCACTAACCTCCCGTTTTATTGGTACGCGAGGATGCATAATCAACAAAATCTTGCTGGAGATTTTCCATGCAATATTGAGTGTCGTGGGGACCACTACAAATCTCACATGAATAAGTAATTTTGTTCACTTGAACGAATTGTTTTGGAGCAATTTGAGCTTCCATCAAGCGTTGAACTTGATTTACGAGCTCAATAAGACATTGATCGGATACACTTGGGACATCAAACGGCAAAGTGATTGCCTTGACAGGCTTTGCGAGATCACGCGGGTCATTCTAACTTTCGTTGTTATAAAGGCCGAGGTCCTCAATGATGTCCCATGATTCCTCTACATTTTTTCATGTAGCTTACCACCGGCCGAATGATCGACGACGCACTTTGTGCCTTGATTGATATGATCATAGAAAATTTGGACTTAGAGCCAAAGATCAATGCCATGGTGAGGCACTTTTTGAAGTAAGCCCTTGAAACGAATCCACGCTTTATAGAGAGATTCACTGTGATGTTGTTGGAACATCAAGATGTCATTTCAATGTTTGGTGTTCTCCCTAGTGGGAAAAATTAAGTGAGAAAACGAGTGATGAGATCATCCCAAGTCGAGATTGATCCCGCAGGCAGACGATCAAGCCAATTGATAGCTTGGTCACAAATAGAGAAGCGAAATAGACGCAAACAAGTAGTATTTCTAATAGCATCGTTAAGGTCAATGGAATCTACGATATTAAGAAAGTCCTTAAGGTGTTGGTTTGGGTCTTCGAACTTAAGTCTGTAAAATGCACATCCGTTTTGCACCAATAAGATGGTGTCGGATAGCATGTGGGACACATTAGCTTCTTCGAGAAGCTCATGGCGTTTCGATTGCCCTCGTGGCTGGGTCAGAATTAATCTCCTAAGGTATGTGACCGGTTTAAAAGTGACTAGAACTAAGCTAGATAGAATTTAAAACCTAATGAATTGATGAGGTGTCGATTTATACACTATTTTGGGGTCATTTAACCCCTTAAATCATGCAAATATGCCCAGATTATGTGCTTAATCGTTTGTTTTCAGGTTTTTAGCACTTGGATGGCATTTAGAGGAAATACACGTGACTTGGGCTCATTTGGAGAAGAAACAGACAAGATTACAGACCTACACCAAATCCATGAAGAAGTTTGTTCACAGAGCGTGGAGACGGCGTCGCATGCATAAAGCGTCGCCGTAGTGATCTATCCAGTGACGGCGTCAGAGATTTAGCGATGGCGTTAGGACGTGGTTGACTTAAAGAGGATCTAGAATCATCCACGTAGCGATGGCGTTAGGACTTCAACGCGACGCCGTTGCAGCGATATCTCTATATATACAAAACCGATTTTAGGGTTTTAAGTGTGTAACTTTGTATAACTTTTAAGAGACGAACCCTAGTCTTTGTAGCAGCTTTAAAGGTCATTTTTAGGGCATCAAAACCCTATTGTAACTACCTTCTATCCATGTTTTAATCAAGTAAGAGTGTTATTCATTAATCATTCAATATGTCTATGTGTTGTGTGGTTAATCTATGTTCTTGCTTTATCCTTAACATGCTAGGCTAAACCCTCCTTTGTATTTGCTTATGATTGCATGAAAGTTGAATTGTAGATCCTAATATTGTTGCTTCTTGTTGATGAATGTGCGCGTTAGGCTTTAGAAAAATAGCTTTTCTATGTATCGATGTTGACACGTCTAAGGAAACGCGAGTGCGTAGAAAGGATACCATCGGGTAACAGTCTCCATACTACCTTACCCCCTTATATGGTTGATCCCTCTTAAAATATTTCACACGCATTTAATATACTCTTAGAGGCCTTGTAATAGTCTTTATACTACCTTACTTGTGTGTTGCCTTAACAGAATATTAAATAGACGACGGGTTCGTGTAATCCGTTCATGACCTAGGAAATACTTACACAAATCATCACAAGTGTGACAATGCAATAGGATTAGGAGAAGCAATCTGATAAGTAATGCATGATTAAGTAAATACATTTAATTATCATAAAGTTATCACCATTAGATTATATATTAGTTTAGTTAATAGTTAAACAAACCAACCTCTCAAACCATAGATTTACTTGCTTTCTTATAAATATAATAACACAAAAATAATCTTCTCTTATCCCCTAGAATTTTGTTGGACCGTGATCAAGCCTCCCCAACCTATTCCCGTAGAGAACGATAACAACCCCCGAGTCTTGCCTATATTACTACTACAACGGTTAGGTACTCTGCCTAGGGAGTTGTAAAACTTCGTGTTGAAGTCCTACGACGACCGCATCAAGTTTTTGGCGCCGCTGCCGGGGAATAGTTAGGTTTTGATCATAGTTTAACTTAGTTATACTCGCTTGAATCCTTTCAAGTGAGACTTTAATTCCGTATATTAGCTTTCTCGTAGTCTATCTTTTCTTTATGTTAATTGTTTCGTAACCTATTCTCGTCAACCTCCATGGGAGACAAGAATCCTATCCGTACTCTTAGAGATTACTCCAAACCTAGCAACGAAGGCTACAAGAATACCATCGAGCTCCCCATAGGGAACAACGTGGTACCTCTTAGATCTGACACCATCCGGTTGGTGCAAAACGGATGCTCATTCCACGGACTTCAGTCCGAGGATCCAAACCAACACCTCAAGGATTTCTTAAAACTTGTGGACTCACTTGCGCCTGCGTTTATTTTAATTTTCTCTTCGCGATCAAGCTAGCAATTGGCTTGAACAACTTCCAGCAAGATCCATCACCGCATGGGAGGATCTTACTACTCATTTCCTTACTCAATTCTTTCCACTGGGAAGGACTGCAAAACTCCGTAATGATATCCTGATGTTCCAACAACATCATGAAGAATCTCTCGCAGAAGCATGGACTCGTTTCAAGGACTTACTACAAAAAGTCCCTCATCATAGCATCGACCTTTGGCTCCAAGTCTAATTTTTTTATGACCATGTCAATCTCGTCACAAGACGAACCATTGACCAATCGGTCGGTGGTAAGCTTCGTGACTGAAAGGCCGAAGAATCCTAGGCATTATTAGAGGACCTCTCCCTCTATGAAAACAAAAGTTGGAACGACCCAAGGGATTTCACTAAGTTAGTCAAGGCAATCACTTTGCCTCAAGATGTCCCGAGTACATCCGACCGCTGTCTAATCGAGCTTGAAAATCAAGTCCAACGCTTGATGAAAGTTCATCGTGCTCCAATGCAACCTACTCAAGTGAACAAAGTCACTACCTCATGTGAGATATGTAGCCACGACACTCAGTATTGCATGGAAGATCCCGAAAAAGCCTTTGTGGAATACGCATCCTCACGTACCAACAAGACGGGAAGTAGACCGTTCACTATGAACCAAGGACCAAGAAGCTTTAACGAAGTCGTTAATGCTTGGAAGGAAAAGCCAAATTTTAACTGGGCACACGCCCAAACATTCACAAACCCACAAAACGGCTCACTCTTCACCTACTCGTCTAATTACCAAACGAAGCTTGAGAAGGCACTAGTCAACTTTGACTCTCACCAAGAAAAAAGACTTTCCAGCCTAAGAACTCAACTTGGACAACAGCAAGACGACATGACTAGTAAAGTTAATCTTTTATGGAAGACCGTTTCTGAAAAGCTTGATGACACTCCCCTGTAACATTGCAAGAGGTCCTACAACTCAAATGAATTTCACGTCTACCGACTACCCTACTAAATAAGAGCTTCAAAGCAAGGGAATCAGAAGCCCATCAAAATTACTCTCCCCAAAGTATCTATCTCAATCATCTGTAATTGAACAAAACAAAAATCCCTCGTCTCCAAAACGTGTTCACTTCGTTAATTCAATCGTCATTCTAAACAAGGAGAATGAAGCTGAGGAAAAAGGTAGTGTTGACCCCAGCAA